>OZ023317.1:16616056-16643505 GCA_964007375.1 Ophion obscuratus
GAGCGTTAGGTCGCAAAAGCTCGCGTCGCGTGTGTTATCGGAGAAAAATAGTTCTTAAAGTTTACAGGTGAATGTTGGCTTGCATGCTTCGTGAAAGCACGTGTTTTCCACGTCTTATTCCGTTTCGTGATGTCATTTGTATATAAATAACTCGCGGGCGAACGAATCAACCTCGAAAATTATAGGGACAGTGCAATTACAGTCCATTTTTTTGTGACGTATATATATACGGAAATGAATGCCGAAACATGGAAGAAAAAAAAGAATCGTTAACTTTCCATGGATACTGCATGATTCGCAAGGGAATGGTAACGACTTTTGATTGTTTTTAGGTAAACGTACACGAGACCACGACGATTAAGGTAGAACGAGCGCGCGCTCTTGACTTCTATAGATTTCGTTCAAATTTTAACCAGACATTCTTCAGATCATTATGCATGTTTGAGGGAAATTTCAGAACAGTCGACTCTAGATTGGGAGATAATGGGTTTTAAAATTGCAACTTTCAACACTGCAGGGTCTGCATTGACCGAAAGTCAGGTCACATAATTCGTCGTACCGTTCTATTGTGTTTATCAATTTTGAAAATAAAAATGTTTCGATATGAAAGTAGTTAGGGAAAGAGTAAAAAAAGTTTGGATTACCTTTACGATTCAGTTTGACTTAAAACGTTCAGCAAAGACAGAATAATTTTCCGGACAAAAATATTTGTTCTCTATAATAAGAAGACATATAGCAACACCGCAGAACAGTATTGTTCAATATTTCGAGAAAAAAATAGCGTGTTTCTAAAGTTAAAAACTTTTATCATAATAAAATATATCTGCGTTATAAATATTAATATTTTATATTGTTTATATTATCTTCATCAAGAAATAAAAGTGTTGGTTAATTCATAACTGATTAAAAACTTTGTTCGATTAAAAGTTACTGCCAAATAAAAATTTGTGCTGCAGTATTATTTTAAATATGCCGCGCAAACTAACGTCATTTTATTAAATTGTTCTGTCTAAATTTCAATGCAGACCCTGCAGCGTTAAAAATTGCAATTTTAAAACCCATTATTTCCTGTAGGTATCTTTTAATTGTATATTTAAGTTTACAGAACGATTTTTAAAAATTCATTCCACGTCAAAATGACGGAGCTGTGGCAGTGTGTTACAGCAAGGTTGCCGCGGGAGTTGCCGAGCGGCGCAGCGTGCATTCTAGCTACTCGTAGACTTTCATTTGCAAAAAAAAAATTAACAATTTTTTCAGCTAGCACTTGTATACTTTTTATTTGACAGTAATGAAAATAAAGAAAATGCAAATTTGAGAGAATGACAAGTACTTACCAACTAAAATCAACAATTTACAAAAAGTTGCTGTAAAATTTGGTTTCAAAAAGTAGTTTTCTTTTTTTTTTTTGGAAAACAATTTTCGTTACGTAGAAGGTAGCGATATTATCAATATTTCGACCAACTTTCAAATCAATCGGCTAAATAGATTTTTAGTACTCCTTCACGTCAATTTCGAAAATGCAGTTTTGAGCCAACGCGTTTGAGGTTACTAGACGAGAATTGTTTTCGAGAAAATAGGAAACAAAACTACTTTTCTAACCCAAATTTCAAGGAAATTTTGCGTAATATGTTGACTTTTCTTTGCAAATGAGTGCTCTTGTCTGAAATTTGCATTTTAGTTATTTTAATTACTCGCTAGGTCTAACTTCAGGTAGACTTTCGTTAGCAAAAAAAATTCAACAATTTTTCCAGTTAGAACTGGTATAGTTTCTATTCGGTAGTAATTAAATAAATAAAATGCAAATTTAAGAGAATGTCACGCATTTTCAAAGAAAAATCAACAATTTACGTAAAATTTTCGTACAAAAACCCAAACAATTCTCGTCAAGTAGAGGCTATCAATATTATTAATATTTCGAGTAAGTTTCAACTCAATCGGCTTAATAGTTCTTGAGTAACACTGCACCCCAATTTCGAAAATGCAGTTTTGAGAAAAACGCATTTGAGGTTTACCTAGACTTTGAATTAAGTTGCACTAGGTACGTGTGGTAACTAATTACTTGAGTAATCTGTTGCATAGTAAATAAATTGTTAATTACAGTGGTAATTGTAATTGCTAGTTGTTAATTTAATTAATGTTTGCCCACCTCTGCGCTCTCGTTGCTACCTGCGGCGCGCGCTCCGAATTCGAGCGGTGAAGTACAGCGTTGACGGGCTGTAACGTTTGAAGTATTTCGAATTTCGTCTTGAAACTTAAGAAAAAAAATGTACATATACAGTTCTATCGTTTAAATGAAAAAAAAAGAAATCTTTTCTTTATCGGTTTAAAAGAATATCATGCCTTTTGGGCACCACTAGTGTGACTGCCCGAAAAAAAAGTTGAATTATTAAAATGTTGATTCCATTGTTATAAAACGATGGTCTTTAGAAGGCTGTACTTCTAAAACTAATTTAGATCCGTACTTGAAATGTAAGTATGTTGTTCTTGAAGGTCTAGAGACTATCGAAAAATGCAACAAAAAAATAGATTTTTTGAAAGTGTCAAACTAGTGCTGCCCCTTAAGGATGAACCCTTAGTTCTGTCTTTCTCTTTCTCTCTCTCTCTCTCTCTCTCTCTCTCTCTCTCTCTCTCTCTCTCTCTCTCTCTCTCTCTCTCTCTCTCTCCCCTCCCCCCTCACAGTGGAATCGACGAGCAGCGAATTGTTGAGCGCTTTTCGACCGCAGCGCAAATAGAGTGCCTATAAATAACGAGTCCGCACCCCTGGTGTTGTGATTATATTACCTACCCTCTTCCCTTGCAGAATAGTCCTGGAGAATAGAGAGAAACTCATACTGGAAACCCCCCTGGGACGGACCTCGAAAGTGAGATACACAGAGCAAGGGATGAGATCGCACAGACTCCGGTATATATATACGTTCACTCCGCGGCAGATTAAATCTCCGACGGTTAGCGTTTGATTAAACTCGGGATTGAGACCAATGTTAATGCCCGCTTTGCGTTCTCTGAGCCTTCACGATTGCTGTCCTCAACCCCTGCCCTCATTCTCCGTCTCATTTACGCTCTTTCGAAATGGGCAATCGGAACTTCTCATCACTTTACGACCGCGACGATTGCACTCAAAATTTGATAATATAAAAAAAACAGGTATTGTTACGCGTCTCGAATATGGGCAGGGTCAAAATAACGTTGATAGCGTCCGAAATGTGATATAAAAGTAAGTGTATTTTTCTGTTTCGAGGATTTAAAAAACTGGAGGATAACTTTTATCGCTGTTTCGTTGCTGTGAAAAATTAAGATATCGTCCGTTTTATTACTTATCGGAGCTATACTGATGCTTGAGGAAGGAGCATCATATGAAAAGTTCGAAAAACCGAATTTTTATAAATCATTGAGATGTAGTCTCGAGATGATTGTCCTAAATTTTTCGATCGAAATAGGAATTGTAGTACAGCAGGATTTGTGAATACGACTCATGCAGGTGTATTGGTAAGTTCAAATTTTACACGCGCTTTTTTTAATCCTCGTTTTTTTAAATTGGCGTGAAGGAGAACCCAAATAGCTCTGATCGGAAGGCCTCAATCGAGAACTTTGAAAATAATTAAATTCACGTCTCTATTAATAATCTTCGCCAATATTTACTAGTTAATAATATTTGTTAACAATTTTCGAAGGACCGAACACCAATGTTCGATCTTGAACAACATTTTAGAATTAATTCTTTTTTGGGACCTACTGAGAAAGACAGACATTTTTTACTTTTTTTTAGCATTGTACCATTCAGACAGTTTACTATTTTTGGCTTAAAAAACGTGTACTAGAGTGCAATTTTACAGACTCTACATTGATTTTTAATATGTTTCATTTCCCTTCAAGCAGATGTGCCAAAGTATTATTTTTTTAAAGTTTAATTATCAAAGTATAATTTTTAAAGGCCAAAAAAACTTTATATCCCAAATTGTTTGATTGTTCATTTTAGTCACAAATAATTCTAGAGATAAGAAATATAGACGTATCTTTCAGTGAAAATCACTTAATGCTCGGGTTGTCATTGACAAAGATCGAAAATCCAGCTGAGAAAAACCTTTTATATGTTTGCATAGAAAAGTATTCTTGCAAGGAACATCCCTCAGGTGTCCGCCTCCGATTTTGTTGAAACTCATATATTTGATAGAGCATCGAAAACTTTGAGACACGTATTTTTTTTTATCGGCGGAAAAACGGATTTAAGGGGGGAAACCGCCCCTCAAAGAAAGGCGTGTCGAGGGGTGATTTTGCAGTTTCACCCAGAAGCAATCCACCGATCTGAATGAAACAAAAACGAAAATTCTTCTAATGAAAAGCAATGAAAAATCCACTATCAAAATATTACGAAAACATTAAATTAGGGGGTAAACCACCCCTCAATTTGCCTTTTTTCACCCCACACTTAAGAGGGTTGTATGCAAATTAATAAAACAGGTATCATTTTGAAGGGCAAATAAAATTAAAGTTGACGGGTTTTTGCATTTTGGCGGCATAGCAAATTTAAGGGGGCAAACCACCCCTAACATAAATTTATTTATCATGGTCGCTTTTCTGTGTTTAAAGTATATCCGCTGATTTTAAATATTTCTATAAGCTACAATTTAATGTTTTACCATGTCAAAATTATTACATTCGCTTAAGGGGTAACTACCCGTCTGACGAGAAACATCATTGAAGTATCCGCTTTCGATTTCGTTGAAACTCATATATGTGGTAAAGCATTGCAAATTATTAAACATGATTTTTTGTATCGGCAGAAAAACGGTGTTAGGGGATGAAACCACCCTTCAAAGTTTCTCCCACAAGCAGTCCACCGATCTGAATGAAACAAAATCGAAAATTCCTCTAATATTAAGCGATGAAGAATCCACTACAAGAGTCTTGATTAGAAATATAATTAAGGGGTAAACCACCCCTCCATTTGCCGTTTTTCAACCCAAGCTTAAGAGGGTTATATGAACATTAATAAAACATGTATCATTTTGAAGGGGAATCAAAATTCAAGTTAACGTGTTTTTGCGTTTCAGCGGGACAGCAAATTTAAGGGGGTAAACCACCCCTAACAAAAATTTGTTCATCACCGTCGTGTTTTCTGTATTTAACATGTATCCGCGGATTCAAATTATTCTCCCGCGTTTTTAAATTATTACGTTTTTAAATTTTTACATTTTAAGGGTAAACTACCCTCTCTAATTGCTTTTCATTTGAAGTTTCGCGAAAGGTTTCACGAATTTCGTCAAAACTATTTTCATTCCATCGGTATATCATAAGACTTCCATAAGACTCATATTTTCGTGTCGGAACGCTTCCGATTTTAATATGCACGTCCATTAAGCATCTCCATAGGAATAAACATACACTTCTACTATATCATTAATTATAATAATTTCCAGAATAAGTTATAAGGCTCACTTCGTATATTTCGGAACGATGATGCGCCTGGATCAAGCGATAATTTAGCCGGCGACGTAGTTTTGTGGAGGAATGTATATTTTTATTATTTTATCGTTACTTTAATTAAACATATTAATGGAACCGAGGGTTTTACAGTAGGTTAACGAACATGTTTTTAATATATTTTGACATATTTCATTTGGTAATCATATTAGCTGATTTAATTAATAGTACTTGTGAACAGTATTGCAGTCATATGCCGTCAAATCATTTTCTTGTGATATATACTTTTTTTCTAGTCTATCAACTATCAACCATCAACAATCATGGCTCATAATTCCTGCAATAATGATAATCGTCAAAAAAATGCTTTAAACACAACGACTTTTTGCACCATGCACATCTGATAATGGCCAAATTATTGCAACCGGGTATTTCACAATGTGTGTTCGATTCACCAAAACCAAAGGTAACTGGATTTTCAAAATCTTCTGATTTTTTAAATGAATGGAAATGAACAAATTTATGTTAGGGGTGGTTTACCCCCTTAAATTTGCTGCCCCGCTGAAATGCAACAACGCGTCAATTTGAATTTTGATTCCCCTTCAAAATGATACCTGTTTTATTAATTTTCATACAACCCTCTTAAGCGTGGGGTGAAACGGCAAATGGAGGGGTGGTTTACCCCTTAATTATATTTCTAATCAACACTCTTATAGTGGATTTTTCATCGCTTAATATTAGAGGAATTTTCAATTTTGTTTCATTCAGATCGGTGGACTGCTTGTGGGAGAAACTTTGAGGGGTGGTTTCATCCCCTAACACCGTTTTTCTGCCGATACAAAAAAAAACATGTTGAATAGTTTGCAATGCTTTACCACATATATGAGTTTCAACGATATCGAAAGCGGATACTTCAATCATGTTTTTCGTCAGAGGGGTAGTTACCCCTTAAGACGAATGTAATAATTTTGACATATGAGAAACATTAAATTGTAGCTTATAGAAATATTTAAAGTCAGCAGATGTACTTTAAACACAGAAAAAACGACCATGATAAATAAATTTATGTTAGGGGTGGTTTACCCCCTTAAATTTGCTATGCCGCCAAAACGCAAAAACCCGTGAACTAAAATTTTAATTGCCCTTCAAAATGATACCTGTTTTATTAATTTGCATACAACCCTCTTAAGTGTGGGGTGAAAAAAAGGAAAATTGAGGGGTGGTTTACCCCCTAATTTAATTTTTTCTTAACATTTTCATAGTGCATTTTTCATCGCTTTTCATTAGAAGAATTTTTGTTTTTGTTTCATTCAGATCGGTGGATTGCTTCTGGGTGAAACTGCAAAATCACCCCTCGACACGCCTTTCTTTGAGGGGCGGTTTCCCCCCTTAAATCCGTTTTTCCGGCGATAAAAAAAAATACGTGTCTCAAAGTTTTCGATGCTCTATCACATATATGATTTTCAACAAAATCGGAGGCGGACACCTGAGGGATGTTCCTTGTTGGTGACACATAAAGACAAGACACAGGTGAGATTATCCACATGCCACTACAAGAGAATGTATCATATACGGAGGTCGACGGTCATTAATTAATTACGAGACACCGAACGACGATGTGCACGTGGAGTCTATTGTTACCTTTAATTATTCGAGACTCTGTAGACATTCGTATAAAAATACTCTGTATATTCTGCACTGATAATAAATATGGATTCATCTTTTAGTGAAAATCACTCAAGGTGTTCCTTCCACGAATCTGAATATTTAACAATTAACTGATTTTCGACTATAATGAAGTAAAAATACATCTCAGTATACTGGTAAAATTTAAACCCACGTCAAATTATAATATAAATATAAATTGTTCTACGCGTGTAAAAAAACTCTAAAGATTCCGTAACGACAATAAAAACACGGGATCAACGAAAGTAAAAAAAAATATTAACGTGAAAACATGGAAAAATGTGACTAGCAGCAGAATTTTCGTAGCGATTTTTCAGAGAAAATGTAAAAATGGCTCAATCTACTGAATTGGAATTACCTTGCTTATGCCCCCACAAAATACGACCCTCCGCGAAAGGAATACATTAAGGGGGGAGATACTAAAGGTATCTCCCCCTTAATGTATTCCTTTCGCGGAGGGTCGTATTTTGCTGCGAGGAAAAAATTTTCTGATTTTCAGGATCTTTTTTCAAAAGGAAAGATTTCCTCACAATTTTTAAGACTTAGAGTATGTGTGATTACTTATTTTGGTCGTTACATAGTTTTTTTAAAATGTTTCATTAATCTTTAAAAATATCGGCGATATGGCATAGTGACGCATAGCTAAAAAAACTAATCGGCCGATTCTAATGATTTTCAACATTTCTCAGTTTTTCTTAGTTCATATTCTGCGTATGAGTGTTACTGAAAAAAAAAAATCGTCGTTGGTTTTTTTCAGATTAAGGCGGGAGCCTGAATTAGAAGGTCCGAAAAATCATTTCTTTTAAGGAGGTACGGTGATTGGAGCGAGTCCAAGATAAAAGCCCGATTTTTTTTACTAGCATTGTCGAGACCTTCGTCCATGCGTATGCGGAGTTTCCACGAGATTTACCGTACAGTTTCCGAGTTATTAACTGTTAAAGTTGGTGAATTAGTCACACGTGGACGACAAAATGTGCCTGTCCTCTCATATATCGATTTTTTTGTACTACTTGGAGCCAAGACACACGTAAAAAAAACTGACGGTTGCGTTCGTTGATTTGTTGTAATCAATAAGACACCTTGAATTGGAAAGCTCACCGCAGAAATAAGCAATAAATTTAGAAATAAAGTCGCGAAAAACCGAAGTTTTTAGAGAGAGAGAGACGTCTCGTGACGTAACAGCAGCCGTCTTGCTCGAAGTGTGGCAACGCCGGATACCCGCGCAAATTTGATTCTTCTATCGGATATTTTCAACACGAATTAAAAATATGATTGTGTGAAGCCGTACATTTTTTAATGGATTATAAACTGCCTTTCGTCGAAATTTACTTGAAGTTCTTTTACGTACAGCAAAGGCATCTCAATTTTTCTGGCGACATGTACCTATACAACGCATCTATATATAAATTCAGCATGGGAGAACCGTCATATAAAATAAACGTTCCTTTTTATACCTGAAAATATTGTGAAAATTGGGAAAGAGAAAAATAACATATCAATCGATGAAATATGTTTTTACTTTGGACAGATTGGACATTGGACATTGAGGTTAACTTCAACGCGACGTTTTTTATTTGCAATCGCAATATTATCTTTTCATTTTCTAATTCTTGTCCGTCAGAATCTACATTTGTCTCTAAACTGGACTTCAGGTACAATCCCGTTACTCCTCGATAAACTTCCACAGTATTTTCATTCTCCATGTTAACCGGCTACAAAAAATAATAAGCCGGGCGCGTGGAACCGATGACAGCTACCGAAAATGCGACGATGCTAAACGTCAACGATATGGCGTACTACTGAAGTCGAGTAGTAGATTATTAAGGTTGTTTCCATATTATAAAAATAATAGGAAACTCGGAATTCAATACTTAAAAAATATTTCTCGAAAAATAGGCCATATACACATATTTAAAACGTAGCGCTATTGCGGCGTGAAATAGACTCTAAGTTTACTAGCATGGTCATCACCGTACCTCCTTAAGTGCTTAAATCGATAGATAAAGTATCTAAGAATATATTTACAACGTTACAGAGGCCAATTGCAAATGTTTCCGAAGATACAAGGCCAAAAGCAGAGAAGCGATTAATATTTGATATTGATATTTCCACCTATTGAAAACGATAGCAAAAAATTCAACGACCTTCTGAATCACAACCAACGTTTATTTCCTTTAATATGAAAATCTCTTCTAAGGGGGATATTACGATATCTGTGGCCCCAAGTTTTGGCCATGCAGTCTTTATATTTGGCCCAAAATAAGACTTTTTTCAAGAATACAAAAAATCGAAATTCGGCTTTTAAGGGGGTGAAACAGAGGTTTTAAATCTTTAATGAGGCGGAGTATTTTTTGGGTAGATTTCTTTAGAATTCGGCGTAAACATTCTAGAAAACAAGTAATTTTCAAAGAGTTAGGTAGTTCATTGAAACACGATTTGTAACGGGATAAACGGGAGCTTGGAACGTTGTTAAACATTATATTTTTTCGTCAAATCCTCTGAAATTCAGCTTCCCAGAAGGGTGATTGCATCATTGTTCTTTGTCAATAATACAACAAAAGTAGGTTGTATTATTTTGGTTGGGTGGGCATCGTAATCGTGCCCACCCAACGATTCCACACACACACACATCGAAGGTGCTCCAGGCCCACCCAACGATTCCACACACACATCGAAGGTGCTCCAAACCCACCCAACGATTCCACACACACATCGAAGGTGCTCCAGGCCCACCCAACGATTCCACACACACATCGAAGGTGCTCCAGACCCACCCAACGATTCCACACACACATCGAAGGTGCTCCAGACCCACCCAACGATTCCACACACACATCGAAGGTGCTCCAAACCCACCCAACGATTCCACACACACATCGAAGGTGCTCCAGACCCACCCAACGATTCCACACACACATCGAAGGTGCTCCAGACCCACCCAACGATTCCACACACACATCGAAGGTGCTCCAAACCCACCCAACGATTCCACACACACAAAAGTCGCATTTTCTATCGAATATGGCCGCTGCATGGTCAAAATTGGGAACCACAAACATAATAATGCTTCGACTTTCAACCCCCTATTTCACCCCCTTAAAAGCCGAATTTCGATTTTTTGTATTCTTGAAAAAAGTCTTATTTTGGGCCAAATATGAAGACTGCATGACCAAAACTTGGGGCCACAGATATCGTAATACTGCCCTTCTAAGTGAATCAAAAAAGTCTTTCTAAACCATTTTTATAGCACATTAAAGTGGTTTTTTTACACATTTTTTTCAAACCTGAGGAAATTATCATTTCACTATTTTTTCAACTTTTTCTTAATTCACCCAGATGCAAAATAGATGACAATTGAAAATTGTATTGGTTTATTTGGTCCAGTCAAGAATTACGAGCTGCAACTTTCCCACCGATTGGAGACTGCAGTGGCAAGACGCAAATGGTTATAGGCTGATAAATCTGCAATCATTTATTTTTTCATGTTGAACTTCTTTTTATACATTTCACATATACGTAAAAAAATACCTCAATGTTTACTGGGCTAACTTGCTATTTCTAAAAAACTTCTTCAAAAATTCCCGAAAAAAAGCTTTTTTGGACCTTTTAATTCAGGCTCCCGCCTTAATCCCGTCGACGCTATACGTGTCACGCAGTCTGACCATATCCGCCGCAACCCGTTGATAAGACAGGGCCGTACCTCGGCCATTTTGAAAGATTAAATTTAAAAGCCATGTGACAGCCAAAAGTAGTTCAAAAACATACTCTAAGTCTCAAAAATGGTACAAAAATCATTGCTTTACGAAAAAAATCATGAAAATCAGCAACTTTTTCCCCGCCTAAAGGTCATTGATAAAGATCGAATATTCAGGTAAGGAAAACTTTTCATATTTTTGCATAAAAATACTATTGCTGGTGACACAACGAGCCCAGACATAGGGGGGATTATTCACATCGCACTGTAAGAGAATGAATCATATAGGGAGGTCAATGGTCATTAATAAATTACTAGACTACGGACGACGATGTGCATGTTGAATCGACTGTTATCTTTAATGCCTCCAGACTCTATGCAAATTTGTATAAATATCTGTATATCACATAAGATAGTGAATATCCACAGTCTATCCCTATTGAAATGATACTCGTGAATTTTCAACTCCAACCTATAATAATAACAGATTAACAACCCATCGTTTCCCCTCTGGTATCTGTACACACGTAATACATGGGGTACGCGCTAATTGCGGACGCCATAATACACCTTGTCGTAAATTATTTTTTCATCCCCCGGCCCCCTAGCGTATAAGACATACACGCGAATCCAACTTTGCGACGTCGTGCGGTTCAATCGATTTTTTTTCCCTCGCGCGTTAATTAACGCACTGTGTGATTTTGCTCGTGCGCGGGGATCACACCGAGCTGCAACCATCTTCGTTTATCTCACACGTGTTTATTTGCCATAGCATCGCCGCGCTCGGTATTTTGTTCGTGCGCTGCGCAAGAATGCAATTAAGCAATTAAACAGAATCTACCGGCGTGTCTACGTTTGTTGCTGATGAGATTCTCCGAAATCTTTCTTTTTTTTCTCCCGTTTGATGCGTGCGATGATTTATCTCACGTACATGGCATTTCCGTTGATTACGGACGAGCCAGAAAAAAAAATTCGAATAATCGTGTCTCACTCCGCGAATTCTTCAGCAGCTTACAATTTGGCGTGATCAATCGATTGGTCGATGAAACTCTGGAAGCGATTTATGCGCGCGATTGTTGGGTTGTCGATACATTTATCGAGGATGTCCGATAACACATTATGAAAAATGCAATATCAATTTTTATCGCCGATACTTACAACTATTCTTATCAATTATTTATGCCAATGCTGCAGTGTTGGTTGTTTTGTCAAAATAGGTGAAGAGCGATTTTTCAGATAGAGGGTGTACGCAATTTACGTAACGCAATTGGCGGTGGCAGGCGATACGGTCTTCATACGTGGGGGGGTCAAGGTTTGCGTAACGTCATGATTTTAGCACTGCCAGAAATAGCAACATTTCTGGCAGTTCAATTTTACCACGGAAAGTTGACCGCTTTTCATACGAAATGTCAGCTAAGGGGGGAAGTCACTGTGCAAGCACTTGCGCAGTAGCATTCCCACTTTCCCGAAGGAAAAATTGAAAATACATTTTTTATCATTCTTGAAAGTCCATATATTCAAAAATATGTTAGCAACTTTTTTATTCACAAGCCCGAAAATTGACGGAGTTACAGTGACTTTAGTGAGAACAGGTAGCGCGACCGGTTAGTGCCTTCAGTCCCTACAGGTGTGGCATCGTTCACAATAGATTAAGTGCTGGCTCTTATTGTTTTGTGAAATATAATGAAGATGAAGAACCGTCATATCGCCCGCGATTATATACTTTAATATAAGTATCAACATTATAGAAAAAACATAACTTTATATTTAAAAAAACGGAACGAGAACTTTGACCGCGATTTTCTGGTAACTACTTTTTTCGACCTTGTGACAGCGAATACTCAAAAGCTTATAAGCCGATTTTCAATTTTTTTACATTTTTGTAATCGCAGTGAGTAACGTCGTACGTAGCCGATATTTTTTTTGACCATTACCATTTTTAAAGACTGCTTGAATACAAAAGTAGGGCGTTGAAAATAGAAAAAATGTCCAAACTGTCGGCATTTTGTAAAAAAAAACCTAATAAACAAACAGCTACGCATAACGATAGCTACATTTGTATAGATATCGATAAATTGTTGACTTTTTATTTACAGATAACCTTTCATAAAGATATAGATGGTACAGTGAAAAGAATTTTTTTTTCGTCGTCAAATCAAGGTGGTCAAATCTTGGTTAATTTTAAAGATTTTTTCATAAAGTTTAGTATTAAACTAGATGAATATATACTTCATAAAATGAGTATGAGCCCGATCCTTTCATCATTAGTTGTGTCTATAAAAAACATCGCTATTATTGATGACAAAGCACCCGTTACGTAACGGAATAAAGGGCAGAGGAGTTCCAGCCAGGAGTTACGGTCCTGGTACCTGAGTGGGGGGGGGGCGCATTAATTAAGAGAATTTGGCGTTACGTAATTTGTGTCGGCCCCCATAGAGAAGATGAAGCAGATACACCTATAGAAAAGATTTGTTCGAATCGAAAAAAAGTTGGGCTAAATCGAGGCCAATTTGACTTTTGTTGGACAGTCAATGAAATTATATAATTATGTCAACTATAAATGTTCCAAGTGATTGCAATTGTTTCCGAAAAAACCGTTTATTCAAATAAAATATACTTGCGTTTACTAAACTGGCATTGTATATTGAACTAAATAAAAATTTCGATTTCGTCATGAAAGGATATTGCGTTCGATAGCAATATATGTTTCTTTCGAATGGTCTTTTATTGAAGTTGATTCTAATAATTTTTTTTTCGGTTATTCTAATGAATGTGATTGAAAACTTCATCAATTCAATCAACTTTGTCATAAGCTCGCAAAACCGAGCTGACGACACTAAATTCAAATCAGCAACCAATATATATATATATATATATATATATATATATATATATATAGGTCATCATCGCAAATCATCGCGCTACATACATACATACATACACACACACACACATATATATATATATATATATATATATATATATATATATATATATAAGCCATCAAGCACATGAACGACTACTCTACTAAAGTATTCATATGTATTCATATGAGGCAACACTCCAAATAGTTTATCTGAAATTACAGGCATTCTTCAAGCATTTCTCGAAGTCCTGTCATTATTTTGGTAAAAGTTAAGACGTGAAAGTTTGCATCTTCGAATTGCAATGAATATAACTATTAATCAGTCGATTAAGGCTACAAAAAACACTCCAACATTTTTCAAGATCTTCACCAGCGATCTACAGCAGAAAAAAAATATTCCAACGAATAATAAAAATAAATAAATACAAGGATGTTCATTAAGTGAAATATGGTGGGGAATGTAATAAGGGGGGAGGACCCTGTACAGATGGAAGCTTCAAAAAAAGAATGTTCATTACATGCCAACACCATTAAATAAAGCGTATAATTCCTCTTATAAAAAAATACCCCAAATCTATCCTATTAATACGGTTAAAATTATTTTCTCCGCTTACTAAACGTTGATGAACATTACTGGAAGGCTAAATCTTGTTCATACGTTACCGAGAAATTAATCTTGAGGTCAGTTGCATTTCAAACTCGGCAAACTCCAAAATGTCTACTAAGTTTCTCACAGTCTAACCTCTATTGTACCGTGTAACAGTGGATTGGAAATAATATATATATATATATATACATATATGTGACTGTTGGTGCTCGTGAATAATTGATTCTGGTATTAATGATCGGGATAGAGCATTCAAGTATATATGTGCACAATGTGTGTAGTACCATAAGGATATCGTGTCAAGGACCACCCATAGGGATGCTACCCCATTTCGCTCTCTCGTTCCTCTTCCCCATTCCGCCTCGACACTCTTCACGTCGTCACCCGCTGGGATATATATATATATATATATATATACATGCTACTGCGATCTCGCTCTCTCGCTTTCTGCCCAGGACACACGACACGACACGATCCTAGGCCGAGTGTAGCAAAGGGGGAGGGGAATGTGGAGGGTATCCACAGATCTCCCTAATAAATTATTAAAGGGCTGCCACCGCTGGGGATGACGTCGAAGCCCGCGATGTGGTCCTAGTACCATATTGCGGTGAGAAACGCGGTCGTTCGATTATAAAGCCCGGCGAAAATCGAAGCACACGACTGGTAGCAGTCAGTCAGGCTGATTGGAATCTCACGTCGACCTATTGCACATCTAAGCGTAGGAAAAGCCACCCCCTCTGCTAGCTTCATCGTTCCAGTGCATAAGAAATGTGTGGCAGGATATTATCTTAAACACCCAGTAAGTATTACTATCGTTTCGTTCACCCTGATTGAATGTCACGAAAATGCTGAACTTATTCGATTTAAGGAGGAAAAAACTTGCATCTTGCGTCCGCATAATTTGTTACATCGTTCACAAGGTTTTCCCTCCCAGCGAGTCATTCTTCAGTTGGGGCTTCTTCCTCAAGGAGTCTTTGCGAAACAAATCAAGAAATAAGGAAGCGATGTATTTTTTTATCTAGAGGATTTTTTATCGTTAATCGCACAGTATTACTCCATTTGTTTAAAAAAAAACATTCGATTTTCAAAAATTTGACAAAAGTGTAGTGTTTACAACGTTTGCTAGAAATTCAATATTTTCCACGGCCCGAACCCCTTAAGGGGCAAAACCACTCGAGGGTTTTCAAGTGTTCAGAAAAGAAAAGGAAGAGGACAATGTTTATTGTGAAGGCGAAATTCATGATTCGACATTACAGATTAAGGGGTCTTCTCACTTTGGATGTTGGAAAAAGGCTGTTTTTATAAATTTTTGGTATGTTTATATTATAGATATTGATATAAAAGGTGTTACACTTAATAAATACACTTTCGAAATACATTAAAATTTTTTTATTTACTCAAGTCACTATTTATAGACGAAAATGGTAGTTAAAGAAATTTCCTAAAAAAATTGTAGCTCTATACGCTGTTGATGAAATCTTGAAGATGGATCATCCGAAACAAAAAAATGAAACGGTTTTACATTCAATATGTTACTGGTTATAGGGCGTATCATACGATTTTTTATATATGCAAAAATAACAAAATGATAGACATTTTTCGAGAAAAAAAAACAAAAAAACGTGTTTTTTCACCGTTTTTAGCAAAAAAAAGTAAATATAATTTTTTTAATCCTTGATATGCACTATAGCGATAGTTGTAAAGAATATGTGGTTTAAATTTCATAAGGCTTGGTTCAGTAGTTTCGAAGATTTTATCCATAAGCCGTCGAAAAACATGGTGCCGAGAAAAAGGCGTTTAAAGTTTGATTGGATTACATAATACGGAAAAAAATGTTTAATGTGTTTCGAAACTGTTTTTATTAAGTGTAACAACTTTTATATCAATATTTATAATATAAACCTATCAAAAATTTGTATGAAAATAGCTTTTTTAGCGTCTAAAGTGAGAAGACCCCTTAAAGGGGAAATTTCTATTGCTAAAAGTTGGTTCTAATTTTAAAAGCGTTTTTCTCGAAACCATGTTGTTTAAACTGGTCGGAAACGTAACTCAGCCAAATATGCACCGATTCAGTTGAAATTTTGAACGTATCTTCTCACATGCATGGTCCATGGAGGTACTTGCGACATTTGCAATTGGTTATTAATATTTCTGCTCAAAAATTAAAATTTCATTAAATCTGCACTGGCATTGTTAAAATGGGTACTTTCTAACTTCTGTACGCTGTTCCATTGCTTTTTGTATGTATTTTAAAGATTCTTTTGGTTTTTTGTTCTAAGCTGAAAACTACAAGAGAAATCTTTCCCGTCGCGGAACACTTTGCACGAGAGTTCCTTTGCCACATTGTCCCATTCCTTTTTCCGATTTTCATTGTACCTACTTGTTAAAAAGCAACGGCATGTTCCTCTCCGATCGTTGGGAAGACCCTGATCGGTTGCCAATATATTGATCACAAATACGACACTTTCATCGAAATATCGCAAAATCTCCCGAAAAACGCTTTCGCTTCGCTTTGCTGATTCTCGATCGACTCAAAATGTTCAATTGCTAAATGTTCCAAGGGTGCTATCCTCCAAAGCTAATTTTTCTCTATACCTGCCATATTTCGTCAGGTTTCCAAGGCGGCTTTGAGCTATAGCGCGCAGAAGAGCCTTTTCACCGTGTCTTCAAGCGAAGGCCGCGGAGGGACAAGAAAAATCAATCATTTCGAAAAGTGGGTGAAATTGGAGGCGCGTTGAGGAACGTGCGAATTGGATACGGTGCGCCTAGTTCGAAATCGGCCGTGATAGACTAGACGGGCTAATGAAGCGTGAACAAAAAATGACTGAGAAAGGGAAATATATATATATATATTAGGGAAGCACAAATTTGAGCTCTATATTTTTTTCTCTTTCTCACCATCCAATTATCTTCTTTAAAGAAAAAAAAATTGTCGCGAGAGCTGCGAGCGGTCAAAAAATATGTAGAGGTTGCTGAAGCCCCCCAAAAATTTAAATTTTCATTAAAAAATCGATTTTTTTTCTTCGTCCTCTTCTCACCCATGAATGTTACGCTTTATAATTTAAAAAATAACCTCGCGAAGGCCCTAGCCGGCCAATGAATATTTAGTGGTCGCTCAAGACCTTCGAAATTTCCAATCTTCGCCAATTTATTTTACTCTTTCTACTCATAAATTTGACGCTTTATAAAATTTTTAAAACAATTAATCCTTTTTCTTTACCAACAAATGTTTCAAATTTAACTCACACTTCTAACCCAAGAACTATAATCTTTGTTGTCCGTAAACAAAATTATAGGTCATTTTATTCGTAAAACTGAAATGCGAGCTTTTTTTCCGCACATCGTAATACGTCCCACAGTTGGTCTCGTTAGTCAAACAGCGGACCAATCGTAGTTGTACTTTGTGACGAGCAACGCCGTAATACAATAATACATGATACTAAATAATAACACATATCGTCTAATTGGTGTTTGTTACAAATTATTATAATAAATTATTCAGAAAATGTAACACTTCGCTGCTTATTTTGTTTTTATGCTACAAGGAATTGTAGTGCATGGAAGATTTATTTGTTGGCGGAAATGATAAATTTCGAAAACTTTGAGCAACCACTAAATATTTATTCGCCGGCTAGAGCTTTCGCGAGGTTAATTTAAAAATTATAAAGCGTGAAATTCATGGGTGAGAAATAAACGAGAAAAAAAATGATTTTTTAATGAAAAGTTGCATTTTTGGGTCGCTCGAGCGAGCTCTAAATATTTTTTGACTGCTCGCAGCTTCGGCGACAACTTTTTTTTTTAGAAGATCATTGGACGGTGAGAAAAAGGAAAAAAATTAGCTCCAATTTTTGCCACCATTTTTGCAATATATAACAGGAGTCGAGGAGTTTGCGGTGCTCGCGAGGATAGCAGCTTGTCTCGCATTTTGTTTCATTAGCCATATAAGTCCGTTGCGGATAATTTAACGCCTTTCAAAGGCAGCATGCGCCCTCATAAAGCTGCGCTAGTGCAAAAGCGTGCGGGCAAACACAACACAATTACGCAAAAACGCGGTCCAAAACCAGAGCGCATGAAGCAACGAAACGTTCCCCTTCGTACATAATGCTTTTCACCATCGCTTTAGGATCAGTAGACTAGTCTGGCCAGAATGGGACTCCCATGATTTGATTGTTCGCCAAGATATTGTCGTGTCAGTGTTACCTCAGCTTTTGGGGAAAAATCAATTTTTAAGGAAAATGCACTTCATTATTGCGAAGTAAATAAGCGACCTATTTAAAAATGGCCGGGAAATCATTCAATAAAGGAAAGAATTTTTCCTCGTGAAATTTAGATAACTTGCCTTCATGCTCTAATAATAAATTAATGATTTATTGTTCCGTGAATTGTATACATTAAGACTCACAAGTGTTGATTTGGAACGTGAACATGGAACATTAAGGCAAATTTGCCAAACGAAAAACAATCACCAAAAATAGAAAAGCGGTCGAAATTATAACCCGTACAAAAAAAGAAAACGAGAAGAATAACCACGTCAAAGTTATAGACAACGAAAATGTGAGGCATCGTATCGTGAATCGTTGAATTGATAAATTTCACTTCGATTAATTGATAGTAAATGTTTTTTATTGTTTCAACGAATTTTTTATTTTATTCATTTACCTATTTTGACCTAGCAATATATATATATATATATATATATATATATAGATTAACGTTAAAATCCGAAAAATTGGCTGCTTACTGTTTAAGGTCCATGATAGTGATTTGGCTATTCAAAAGTACTAAAAAAAATAATTTTGGGCATCAAAATATTTATTAAGTATCTGCCCGAAGTAAGCGGTTCTTGAATTTTTCGAATTTTTTTAACGTTAATCGCTCAGAAAGTGCAGAAAAAATCATGTCCACTATATATATATATATATATATATATATATATATATATATATATATATATATATATATATATATATATATAAGTAAATATAACAAATCTGCCGCATCTCTAGATACATTTTCTACCGATGAAAGCGCCGAACGCTTGCAGCGCTGCCAGGTCGCCGGCTCTAGTCTGCTCCAGTCGCTTCGTGGCGCTTGTGGCGCTTGCGTCACTAGGCATTGCTTAATTAAAATCACTATATCTCTGAAACTAGGCAGTCAAAATACATTTTCTATTTTAACCCACTTCGTCATATGCTCCTCTGTAATTGAGATTTTTTTAAAGAAAAATCTGTAGAAAAGTCTCGTCGTCATGAAATGTGAAATTTTCCACCGTTCCCCATAAGAACACGTGTAAAACCGTGCAATCTTTGATTGCCAATATCTCGAATACAGAACGGTGAATTCTTTTACAATTTTGCAAGTAATCACTTGCAAAATTGCAAAATTTTGCAATTTTGCATCTCGAATGCATCCTCAAAATAAATATAAAAAATCCATAGAAAAACGTCTTGGCGAGACTACTACCTTAATTTGCTGTTTGTGTCATTTTTAGTGTACCGCCGTAAAACAATGGCATTGAGATTCTGGACATTAGACGCCGACAGCCAGTGCATCATCAATTTAATTTGAGCCGCAGGAAACCAGAAAAACTTTGTTTCCAGCGTTGTTATTGATTTTCGTAAATGGAAAACAAGCGCGAGACTAAATAATATAAATCGCTGCTGAAAGTGGCGCCAACGAAAATCCTTTGTCTCTGGCCGCCCGAACCAAATACCAACCCGCCAAAAACCCAATCGTGTTTTCTTTCCTCTATTATTCCGCCCTCTCTCTCTCTCTCTCTCTCTCTCTCTCTCTCTCTCTCTCTCTCTTTCTTTTTCTCCTCACGGTCTCTCAATGTGTCTGTGAGGCTGCGAGTTTTACCGGAATCGCGGGTTCGTTTCAGCCTTGCCGAAAGGGATCATTTCTCAGTCTCCCCTCTTTTCGTCGTTCATTTCGTTCCGCGCTCTCGAGGGTCGACTCGAGAATCTTTCGCCAATTTGAGAGAAAATCCCGGAAAATTCGTCGTTCGAAGGCTACGCGGAGCAACACGCCGTATAACAGTCTCCACTGTTTTACAGTCGATACGTTGGTCATCCTTTTCGTAATCGCGGTCGGAAAGGATACACTGCGAATCCTCGGCGGAAAGTCAAATGAGAGAGAGATAGAGATGGAGAGACCGAAGCGGGAAAAAGCTTCAAAGACAATAGAACCCTTTATCGTCACGCTCCGAAACCTCTCAAGACGTATCCTTGGAAAAATTTGCCTAATCCTTTTCTTCATCCGTCTCATCCCGAGTAGCGATTAAATTTCGCACGGACCTTCTAACGATCCGAGCTTCGATACGCTGTTCAAAATTTTGAAAACGCGCCCTCATGGTTCCCGTCTAAAAACTTCCATAAAATTATTCGACAGGCCTGAAGACCAGATTTCTTGCTGCGGAAGTTTTAAAGGGGGCGGTACTCTTAGGCGAGGAAAAAATATGCTGATTTTCATGATTTTTTAAGGAAAGATTTCCTCACCATTTTTTAGGCTTAGGGCTTACTATTTTACTATTTTGGGCTGTTACATGGTATGTTACTTGGTATTTTTGGCTGTTACGGTTACTTAGTATTTTTTAAAGAAGACCATGTAAATTAATCTTCAAAAATGGCGAAGGAATGGCACGGTCTTCTAATTATTGCATATTCAAAACTGGCGTGACGTATAGCTAAAAAAACTATTCAAAAGAATGTTGTGAAATTTGGTATGAATCTTCATAACCTTATTGTCTAAAACATGAACCTACAGTTTTTTGGAAATTAAGAAACAAATATTTTTTTAAATTAATCTTAAAAATGGCGAAGGTATGGCACTGTCTTTGGTGTTGATAGAACGGGAGGCCACGTACCGATTTCAAAGTAAGTTTCATTTAAGATTTGAGTGATATTTGTTACAATTTTTCATGATTTTGAATGTTGTGTTTACGTAGATATATGTGTACTAGCGAAATACTTTCTTTCGATACGAACAGTGATTATATATAGCAGTAGAATCATAAAACAAGAAACGATACAACTAAACCTAACCTATAAGTTTTGATTTTTTAAATTATCGAAGTCAGTTTGCGTCAAATGCGGACATGCGACGTGGGGTAATCCCGGACGTCCGCAATTACCCCTAGATCTTTAGTCCTTCGACTGAACGTAAACTTAACGAGATTTTTCTGTAATTCAGATGCCTCGAAAATATAAAAGAACAACTGAGAAGGAATATATCCTCCGAACTTTAAAAATTTCTGTAAGGAAGGTAAAAAAAACAAAAAATTAAGTTTTAAAGAAGCCGAAAAAAAAATTCCGCGAGCAACGGAGTTCAATCAAGTTTGAAAATATGAAGAAGATATGACTAATCCGAAGCGTGGTAAGAAGCCAGTTTTTAACAAGATACAAGAGGAAGAGTGTCCGTATTTATCTGAATGGCATTGGCACTGTAAGACAAAAAATGTCAAATAACAATGTCTTATTTTTTATCTTACAATTTACAAACCCAAACAAGAAAAAAAATCAAATAAGAATTAGATATTTTTGTCTTACAATTAGTGTGATTTGGTACAGAATTGCAGAATTTTAAGTTAAAAAATGTACCTAACGTGTTTATTAAAAACATTTTTTAACCTGCAATTTGAAAAATTATCAAAAGACGAAAAGCCCAAAGAATACTTCAAGATTAGCAATAAAGATAATGAGTGGGCCGAAATTAATCAATGATCAATGATACCCCGTCGAAACGATCAAAGACACTCCAACGAAACAACTGTCGCCCATAAAATATGTTTTTGAGGTTATGCCACGCAACAAAGCATAATTGTGTAGTTCTATAAACATCTGACAAGGTGACTTTTACCAAAAACATATCCTTGCAATACTCAACTTGGTATTTTTTAAGTTATTCGAGCATAAAGAACAGTTTAACAGTACATTGCTTGGGTTTTTTATATTTTTACGGTCACTTAAACCCGTTCGTTCGTGCTGTGTCTGAGCGATGACGTAGAGAGACATTCAGGTTTGTCAACCGTAAAAAAAACTTTCGGTCGCGTTCAGGAACTTCGTAATATGAATTTAAAAACAAAACAAACTTTCTATCAAAGTAACCCCAATCCACGGTACATAATAGCCGATAATCACATAACACACATAAAATATGAAGCTTCGTTCACGCGGTCATGTTAACATCAATATCAAACTCTTGAAATACCTCGAAAAAATAATCGACTACTTTTTCATCATTCTTTAATCCAGTTGCAAAAAGTCTTGGTTTTCTATTTTTACTGCAAATCGGCCCAACGCTGTTTTAGTTGGATTTTTGTTAACAATGCCATTCTCTATGTTCCGCAGTGACATATGCAGAACATAGAGAAGCCTAAAGCATTGTGCTTCCAAAACCACGTTTTTTTAATGCGCCTCATGGCAGAAAAACTTCTCTCACAGCCGGCGGAGCTCACTGGGAATACTATTGCTGCTTGGTAAAGTTTATCTAAGTTAGGGCAGTACTCCGTTTAAATATACTTTCTTAAATTTACAGAATTTATTGTATAATTCATAACGAAAGTATGTTTTTCATGAGCATCGCTTCAGCTTCAGAGGCGGAAGTATCAGTTATTTAAAGTTTGCAATAATTATGGATGAAATGCTCTACGTTCTTCATATCCAATTTAAAAAATGCGTCAACTGCACGAGCTAACGGTAGATTCTCAAATCGACCGTTTAGATTTACAATGAAATTATATATGATGATCTTACAGTATTCGTCTGGTTGTGTATCGGCCGGAAAATCTAATGTATTGCTTTTGTGAAATATGAATATCTATTACGCAATATCTAGTACGCAATGAAATAGCCACTTTTTATGCAAATTACGAAATTACGACGAAGGAAATAGTTCAAGCTTTATTAAATTATATATTAATATTTGCTGGGGTAAAACTTAAGGGAATAGTCTCGCCAAGGCGTTTTTCTATCGGTTTTTTCTTTATTTCGAGGATACATTCAAAACACTGTTAGGTGATTACCAGCAAACTTTCAAAAGGATTTACCGTTCTGTATTTGAGATATCGGCAATCAGAGATTGCATGGTTTTACACGTGTTCTTATGAGGAACGGTGGAAAATTTCACATTTCATGCAATAACGTCGAAACTTTTCTAAAGATTTTTCTAAAAACATTCTCAATTGCAGAGGAACATGTGACGAAATGGGTAAAAAAATCATGAATATTGACCGTCTTGTTTCAGAGATATAGCGATTTAAATTAAACAATGCCTAGAGACGCTGGTGCCACGAAGCGACTGGAGCAGAATAGAGCCAGCGATCTGGCAGCGCTGCAGGCGTTCGGCGCGTTCATTGGTAGAAAATGTGTCCAGAGTCGCAGCAGATTTTTTATGTTACTATATATATATATATATATATATATATATATATATATATATATATATATATATATATATATATATATATATATATATATAATGTATACATTATAAATATATATATTGCTAGGTCAAAATTAATAAATGCATAAAATAAAAGTTTCGCTGACGCAATAAAAAAAACTTTTATTATCAATACATGACAGTGAAATTCATCAATACAACGATTCACGATACGATGTCCCACATTTTTGTTGTTCATGGTTCTTCTTTTCGTTTCATCTTTTTGAACGGGTCATAATTTCGACCGCTATTCTGTTTTTGGCGATCGTTTTTCGTTTGCCAAATTTGCCTTTATGTCGCACTTGTTCCATTATCCCGGCCACAGCTCACATTTTGCATTTCCGTTTATACTAAATATCACGACAAACATTCGCTGGGCTTGCGACGTTGCCACGATTTCCGCACTCGCTAAACTACAGTAGTGTGTGCATATCCGTTTACGCAGAGTGTCTACGTATTTTTAGCTGGAATGGATACTCTGCAAAAACTCGGCGTGTTTGACGTGTGTTCAAAGTATGTAGAGGTAACACAACATAAGGCTAGACACGCGTTGCCGTGTTCAATCTACACACTCATGCATTTGGTAAGACTTAGTGCGATACAATTACACACGTAATGCATTAAAATTACACAAGTAAGTGGGCCATTTTTACGTATTAAATTATTACACACCTTCGTAGCTATCCCTATCAATAACACGCTTATATGAACACACATAAAACGTGTGGAATCATCATACAAGACGCATATTTACACACGTTGGACTAAACAACACACATTGATAGCTACACACGAACCAAAATAACACGGGAAAAAGCAACACAGTTTAAGTGTGTTAATTGCGAGTTATTCATCATATGTTTTAAAAATCACTTTAGTTACGGCATCACGTGAAACTTATTAGTTGATTTAACATTGATTGATTAACCGGTTGATTGAAGACTACATTTGGTCTCAACTTTTTGTTTCATTTATAGATCATTTTTGAGTTTGTCACGTGGAAGAACCTGAAATTGGAATCTATTTTCCAAAACCTCGATAGCTGCATTGAATCTTGAGCGACGTATTTTTGTTTCGAAGACATCACCGACAAGCAAAAAGCTGCCGTCATCGTGACGCTGTGTGAGAACCTAGCCCATGCGAAGGCAAGAAAAACAGTGACACCGCTCATACATACTACAGTGTAATATATAAGTACTGTTGAGTTCAGTTCAATAAATGCATATATTTTGACGATAAAAGGCTTTTGTTATTCAACTTATTATTCCGACGCATTCCATGTATATACGGTACTGCGATAATGAGTGTGTTGTTTTTACACACGTTGAGTGTGTAAATGGCTATAGACACTTTTTACACGTTTTAACGTGTGTAAGAAAATAAAACACGTAAGTGTGTTGTTTGAACGCATCTATTCGTGTTATTTTTACACCGTTATTTTTCACACACGTTAAAACGTGTAAAAAGTGTCTACAGACATTTACACGCCTAAAGTGTGTAAAAACAACACATTTGTTTTTGCAGTGTAGTTTGATATAAAAGTGAGGGTTAGGTGATGGAAGGAACGTTGTTATTTTTGGAACTCTAAACATTATATTAGGTGTTTTCTTCATTACTTTATAAGATTTTACTCCCTGATAAGATGTACAACCTACATTACAAAGATATTTCGCAATATTTCAAAGCTTTCATTGATTGAGCGAAGAATAAACTGTTCAACGTGACTGTGGCGAGACTACTACCTTGAACGAAATTAATCGATCATTTGACTTTCATTATTTTGTATAAACTCTTTTCTATGGTGCAACGGAATTTCTGTTGTGGAGTCGTGCCCACCCCTGCCCCTTGCGGGCTACGACAATGCTCCCGATTTTCTGATTAACTCGTTTCACCGTCGCCCAAGAATATCTCGGCAGTGAATTATCGAAATACAATAAAGACAATGAAGATGAACGATACCGCGAGCGACGTAAGTAGAACGATGTTGCACATTGGCTTTGGCACATTTGGCGCCGTACTACCAAAGTGCACGTAATTTTCGAGGCTCTAATTTGTCAAAGCTTCATTACGAGCGCCGCGGACCCGACGAACAGACCCATACTTAGCTAACGGAACGGTGCGGGTAATCATAGTTTAAATTCGGGTTCCATCCATTGAAAATCAGTGGCTCCGAACCGCTTCGCAATCAGGATCGGGCGGGGGGGGGGTGCGGCAGAAGGGTGCGGGCGGGCAGCGAGGATGGAGGAGGTGGAGGCTATCATGGGGTATTTGATCCGTGGCGAGTCATCAATATTGCATGAGGGGAATCTCCTGTAGTTTCTATACACGCACACATGTGTGGAAAGCTCGCGCGTGGACGATCATACGACTGATGCCAAGAATGAAAATAGAATTGTGATACGTGTGTACGTGTGTGTATATATCTGTTACGTTGTAGTTTATAATTTAGGGGGAAGGGGGAGAGAGAGAGAGAGAGAAAGAGAGACAGAGAGAGAGAGAGAGAAATCACGAGTAAATGAACATTTACGGATTGTGCACTGTAAGGGAGGATTGTGGGGGTGAGTTGGGAATATTTATACCGACGATTGATAGCGCGCAGCAATATTACCGTCTCAAGGCAATCGATTCGCAAACGTGTCGTCCGTCCGCGAGTTGTCTTCACTTCTCAAGGCAAAATTACTCCTGGTAATACGAGTTCACATTTGCGAGGCAACCGTTGCTGCACTTATTCATGCCAATATTCATTGAAAGTTATTCTTCGTGGAAATAAAAGAAGATAGAATAAAAATAACAACGCCGGGCTCGTGATCGCAATGACGCTTTGTTGTCGTGCGTTGCGTTTAAACGGACAGTACGCGGACTGTAATATATGCATTTATATGTGCGTACATCGCCCGCGCGAATATACGTATATATTGTAATAAGGGAACACACGTCGAACTTTTCATCAGAGAATCATCGCAGATGTTCGTCTTTGAACTTTTTCGCAGACGCGAACTATCCGTGTACAGTTTATATAATATCGCCCCTTATATAATAATAATGATCCGTGTATAGTATATATAATATTGCCCCGTGGATAGTATATATAATATCGCCCCCGAACCAATATTTGATCACTGCCAAATATTTAGATTTGTATTTCATTTTAATAGGTGTTCGATAGATACAGCCCTTGAATGACCTTGAACGACTTTGGCCCCTAAAGTTTTTTATGCGGCTTGAGGTGCTCCACAAGATGGTAAAAAAGTGGAGGTGACCTTCACTCTGCGTCAGCGCCTCCACCGAAATAAACAAAAAATTGTTCGCATTTGATGGCCCCCTTCACACCGTACAACTTTCATCTGAAACATTTTTTTGTGACGTCGATAATTACCGAGTTATTTCGGGTGGCAGAGAAAATAGGGACCTCTTATATATGTACAGTTTAAGAGGCGAGACTCGATAGTTTCGTAATCATGGGTCCCTAGATTTATGAGTGCACACACATCAAGCGAGAAGACAAGAAATATAAAAAAAGCAAGGGCATGTTCCGACATCGCGAAAAGTTGCAAAATAGCCGTCCCTAGAACGCTGACGCTAGGAGGAGCGGGTGGACACGCATTTCGTTATTTAAGTTATTCACTTTCATACTCTGTGTATGCAGGTGGGTGTACATGTCTCTACTCTCTCTCTCTCTCTCTCTCTCTCTCTCTCTCTCTCTCTCTCTCTCTCTCTCTCTCTCTCTCTCTCTC
>OZ023317.1:16643705-16846205 GCA_964007375.1 Ophion obscuratus
CAGCCACGTTTTAGACGATTCTCGGCTGCTCTTGCACGGTTTACCTTACCCGGTGCGATCAAGTAGTTATATGGCATCGCACACCATCCTGACATATTGCTTTACGACGCTCGCGCATCCCCGTCGCATGTGCACAAAAAGACGGAAAAAAAGTTTTGAAGAAGGACAACAAGTAGGAGGACGTCTACTCGCATTGGTGAGAATGCAATTGTAAAGGTCTGAATCGACAGTTCGAGACGCGCGGGGTCCTCCATCTGCCATGTTGAACAGCCACAGCCTGGGCCAATTCTCGGATAGATGACCGCTCAGCCGCGTGGCTTGCGCATTGACTACCAATTGGTTGGTACCCTGGGAGTTCTCTCAGGGACTCGAAAAAGTCGGCTGTCAAGTGAAGAGCGAAGAAATGAGATTGCAAACTTTCTCTCTGCATATAATAAAACTGTAAGAGGTGCTTATCTGTAATTTTTAAACCTCACATAATTTCTATAGGTATTTAGTAACTTTCTTTATCAACTGAAACAAGTGGGGAAAATCGTGTCTCGAAAAAAAAATCGAAAAACTTCAATTTTTTTACATTTTTCGCCACAAAATACCTGAGATGAAAAATGGTTTAATGTACGTAATTTTACATGCGGTGAGATGGGTTCGTTTGGATTCAAGACGTTCACCCTACGAGCGATGTAATTTTTTGGCTATTTAGCACCAAGATAAACCATTTCTAACATCGGATTAACGCAAACTAAAGCTTTGTAAACATTTAGAAAGAAAAAAGAACATCTTAGCCATGGTAAACCATATACAATCAATATTAAACCATCAAGGTTTGATTTTAAAAAATTACGAATTGTAGTTTTACATCAATTCACATCGGTCACATCTACATCATTCACTTGACGTGTGAATGATGAATTTGCTGAATGATTTTCTATTCAAAATATTTTTTTTCCCGTTAAATTCCGCACAAATAAAAAAATAAACCGTTTCAGACCTGATGAAGCCGAATTAGGAAGAAAAAACATCGTTAATAGCATATTGGAGATCGAAATGATAAAAATCATCTCAACAAAATATGATTAACTCGAGAAAAAATAAAAGGAATAATAGGCCCACGATGACACTAGTCTTAAAAATCATAGAATAAGACACTCTATATTAGAGAATTTAAAAAAAAAATTAAAAAGGCAATGATCTTTAAAAAAAATAGTTTTCACTTCAGAAGGAAAAAACTGTTGACATTGATCATTGACAATTTTGTCATATTTTTTAACCAGAATATGCTTTGAAATGAAACAAAATTATATAGTGACATTTGTCGATATCCCAATTTGTTCAGAAGTTATCAGCGTTTGGACGTTTCTAAAATATCCGAAATTGATATTTTTTGGAAAATCATAACTCCTAAAAGAGAAGAGATGAAAATGTAAAAATTAATATGAACATTCCTTTCATGGGACACAATTTTGCAAAAAAATATCAGAAAACCCAAAAATGGTCGGGGTTACAGGCTGGGTGGCAGGCCCCATATATGTGTGTGTGTGTGTGTGTGTGTGTGTGTGTGTGTGTGTGTGCGCGCGCGCGCGTGTGTGTGTGCGCGTGTGTGTGTGTGCGCGTGTGTGTGTGTGTGCGTGCGTGTGTGTGTGTGTGTGCGCGCGTGCGTGCGTGTGCGCGCGCGCGTGTGTGTGTGTGTGTGTGTGTGTGTGTGTGTGTGTGTGTGTGTGTGTGTGTGTGTGTGTGTGTGTGCACATATCAATTGAGACACATGGAATGTGACACACGTATCACCGGGCCTTATAGTATTTGTCTTCAACGCCCCCCCCCCCCCCCCCTCCCCCCGAGTAACGATACCATCCTTTTTTTCATAAAAAAAATCTTCAAGTAGCCGATAGCGCAATGGTAGCCTGCGTCCGTTAGATCATAGAAGTAGCTAGGTTAGGTAGGTTCAAGACCATGGTATTAACAATACAATTTGTTCGCAGGAATTCGTTTCAGGACGACTGGAAACTATCAAATATCGAAGGGCACCATCAGAATAAACCTTCGGTGACGGAAAATGCTTTTACTTTTTCCATTTCAGAACGTATGTCTACGTGACGCTATATATATTATTCCTAAAGATCCACAAGTATACACGCAAAAAAGTGTGTTGCAGAAATGAAAACGCCTGGATGCGTGTAGAAAGTCACACAATGGTAAGCCGAATAATGTATGAAAATAATACCCTTCAACTGTGTTAATTTGGGCATCAATTCATTTTGAACAGGTTGAAATCGGCGATGAGCGTTTGCACTCCTCAAGTATATCGAAACAACATCAACACATGAGTTGCCGTGTTAAAAACGGCGACTACACACGCGAAATGTGTTGAAACAACGTGTTTGTTTTTTACAGTGCATCCAGTAGATCGTCCTTCCGGTGTGTCAAAATCGTGGTCAGACATGTGTGTCAACGAAAGGTTAAGGGATGAGAGACACCCTTCAAGGTGGGTTTCCCCCCGTTTTTCTGCGTATGTAAGATTTTTCAAAATCCCTCCGAAAATCAAACAAATGTATAATAGAAGATGGCGATTTGTTATCGACGAAATGTCAACGCGAAAAACGCCGAGGATAAAGTTGGTATATCGAATAGGGTATTTTACTCTAGGTGAGAAAAATACTAAGAATGTATAAATAAGGTAGTTTTGGCAATAAGCAATCGAATAATGGAGGTTTCAATTTATAAAAACACGAAACCAGTTTTATAATTCATTTTTTTTTAATACTTCTTCTATCTGTTCAACGAATATGCGAAACGGTCGCCGCCATAATGGATTCCAACGTGACGTTATTGAAATAGGTAACAAAGAAAGCGGTAGACGTATTACTCTCTAACCTGTGAACGAAAGAGTCAACAGCTATATATTCTCGTTTCCCATAGTTGCAAATTATCAAATAGTTATCTGTACTTTAGAAAAGAACAAATGAGTTTTTTCGGACTATGGCTTTGGATCTCTTCTCGCGAGTTTTGACGAAGTCTTCCTCATATTTATATCAATTGGCTTTTTAATCCACAACTTCCCCAGTGTTTTTACAATAGTATTCTTACATTTAGGAACAACACACCAATGATACGGATTGTAACTCATAGGCCAAAAAAAAACTAACGTATTCACAATTGGCGCAGCGTCGACGTTTACTATGCAAGTGACGTCACAAACCGAAATAGCATGGCGGATAGCATTTTCGCGCGGAAATTTGAAATGAAAAATTTAAATGCATTTTTATGGCACGTATCGATTTCATAAAATAGAAATAAAAATGCTAGTAGTTTATTACCACCAAAGGGTCCAATTGCGACACCTTTCAAAAAGGGGTGTAATACCCTATTGTAAAACCGGGCTGTGCTTATTTGATCTTGACGTCCCGACGACTTTGCATGTCCACTGGAACTCACCGAAAGTACAAAGCCGAAGAAACGCTTGACAATAGAGGGCTGTCCACGATCAGGTTCTCATGTAACCGGTTGATAATTCGAAAGCAGGTTCGCCCATGAAGAGAAGCAAAGGTTCTGAAGGACGAAGATAACGACGTTGGAAGTACGTAAGTGGCGTAGGGAGAACGCGAATTGAGTGGTAAATAAGAAGCTGCACGCAATGACACCGTGATTGCGCAAAATGGAGCAAATGCCATCTCGTTCGTATGCCCATGTATATACGAGCGTGTAAAATACTCGCTGTCGCCCACACGACCTTCGTATTAATTGGACGTTGGTAGGCACGATTACGAGTTCTTGGAACTTCAATCCGCATGGGGCTTTGATATTACAGCACCGAGAGAAGAAGCAGATCCGTCCAAATCAAAAGAAATATTCTGCTTGTAAGTAATTCTAAATTTGGAAAAACACATTTTACTTCGATGAGCCAAAAAGATTTTGACGAGCGGAAATCAAACCCAAATCAAAGGAAGCCAAGTCACTTTTCATTAATATTCATTCGGATCTTCTATCATAAAAAATCCGTATAAATGTTCTTACTGTCATTTCACCAGAGCGAATATCAATGACGCGGTCATCCTAAGCAAGTATCGAAAAATCCCCGTCACGGCTTAGCCACTAATTTATTTGAACGCCCTATCGAATGAGTTTAGGACTTGAGCCAGCCCTCAAGATTCGTACGACTACGTCCTTTCCTCATTCAACTTAAGGGTGTCTCAAAATTACCTGAAATTTTTTATTCCATGCAATTTTTTTGTGGCTTACATAGAGTACTAATCTTTGACAACTGTCATCAGGAAGTATTGAGGTTTAGTCATGGAGCACGATCGAGCAACGCATAGAAATTGTGAAAATTCACTACAAAAATGGTGAAAATTTTGCAGGGATGGTTCGAAAAGTCACTGCGGGCGAAATAATGCAGTTATTGCAGACGAAATTTTATGGTCGTGTTATTGGACTTCTTTCTCTGGGGTTTTCTGAAAGGAAAAGTATCTATCAATGATCCACATACCATTCCGGAACCCAAGGAAGCAATTGAACGCACCATTAAGGGGTTACGTGGGTTTCGAAGCCGAAAAAGCATATTTTCTCTATTAAAAAAAATATAATATATACATTATTTTATTCAAAATGTTAAGAACATAAAAGAGCAACAATCGAACAATATTTTTTTTAATTTCATAAAAATATTTTGGAAATTTAGTCGGTGGGACCTGGTTTCCGGAGACCCCTAAAAAAATGTCCTCGTGGTGATCAGGATAACTCGTGATAGCTTCATCTGAAATCTAAAACCCGAATTGTTTCTGTTAGTAGATAAGTATAGCTCGTGATTGAACGAAGGATAAAAAAATGAAATTTGAATTTTTGGCAGAGTTGGATGCAAAATATTTCGATTTTTGGTATAATTTACACTACGTACAGCCTTGTAAAATTAGTTTTAAACGAAAAAAACCTTCGTTCAATCACTAGTCAATGCTATTTTGAAGAAGTGTGCAAAATTTCAATAACATCCTTTCGAGGATGTCATCGATCCTTTCGAGGATTTCAATAACATCCTTTCCATTCAATAACAGCCTTCCTTTCGAGAAATCGTGTCCACCGACTTTAAAAATAGTATTTTGAGAAAAATGCAATATACCTGCGGCGCTCCCGGCCGGTGTTTCCCAAAGGCTCTCTCTCTCTCCTAGACTTTCACTCCGATTAACTTAAAACTTCGAGAGAATATTCTAGACACATTGTACTAGTAGATAATTAATAAAAATGTAATGGATTTTTTGAAATGTTTAAACCCACGTTACCCCTTAATGAAATTAGTCCGCAATTATGCTAAAGTGTTATTGAAAATTTTGTCAAAAGAGTGAATGTTTGCAAGCAGGTACGAGGCGGCCATTTATAGGATATTGTGTTCGACACATAACCTCCAAGTCTGTACCTTATATTAAAATAGAAATATTCGTACTTTTCAAATAAATAATACGGTTCATTAATGAATTAAAATGTCAGGTCATTTTGAGACACCCTGTATAGCATCTATACTATTGTTCAATTCGAGGTTGCACGTCGGAACTATCAAGAGGCTTACATATATACGTGAACTGTAGAGGGCTGCGGTGAAAAAAGTGCTGACGCCGGAAACGCGACCTGAGGGTTGTTCCGGCATGCCATGAAGGAACGAAGACTTCGGTGTCGGTGGTTGTTCCGGGCTCTGCAACCCCCCCCCCCCCCCCCCCAGGCATAGTTTTGAGGTTGCCCGCGCGCGTGAAGAGTGGAACGAAAGAGGGTGCTTTACCGACGCACGCGAAAACCTTTCTGTATATATGTACATATGTAAATACAGGGTGTCCTATTTATCGTGAGACATCGAAATAACTTAAGAACGGCGAAGTAAATCGATAAATCTGGAGACACTTATCGAATAGATTTAAGGGAGGTTTCTAATTTGTTGGGCCCAAATTTTTTTTTACTTTTTATTTTGATGTATCGGAAGAGCCAATGAAGAGGAAGGTGTACTCCTATGGTCCTGGCATAGCAGATTAGGTGTAAGTATGAAATTTTTCATTTTATTCGCGCATAAAACGTTTTCCAAGTTTGCGGAAGTGCTCCGACACGCCCTAGATGAGCAATCGTTGCGAAATTTGTCAGGCACGTGTACAACAAACGTCTTCATTAATTGAACTAGAATTATCAAAAAATATTCAAACGTTTTTATTTTATGAGCGAAAAAATGCAAAAAATTTAACTTCCCATACGATCGATCACTATTTTGGTTATTTTAGGACGTTATTTAGATTCGGAAGCGCGTCGTTCTCTCGTTGCATGCAGAAGCCTTTTGAGGAGCGGCTTGGGGCTAGGAAAAAATTTGCTGATATTCATGATTTTTTTTAACGCAAAGATTTCTTCACCATTCTTGGTGAAGAATCTCCTAAACTGGCGTGACGTATAGCTAAAAAACTAATCGACCAATTATGATGAAATTTGGTATAAATCTTTCTAACCTTACTATATAAAACATAACTCAAAATATTTTTGAAATAAAAAAAAAGTATTTAATAATTGCAAAATGTAGCCATTTTTTCTGAACATTCAGTCTTTTTGTTTCAAAACGTACGATTTAATCGATTTTCAACTTTTTAAACTTTTTCTTGGTTCATATCTTGTGTACGAGTGTTGATGGAAAACCAATTTCCGTTGTTTCTTTCAGGCTGATCCCGCTGTTTAGAAGACTGTGCCATGCCTCCGTCATTTCTAAAGATTAATAAAAAAATGCCATGTAACAGCCAAAAGTCGTAATAAAACATACCCAAAGTATCAAAAATTGGAGAAAAAAATATTTGATTTAAAAAAAATCACTTGCATCAGCCATTTTTTCTCGCCTAAAGGTATCTCCCCCCTCAACTCTCCGTTTAAATCTACTTGATACGTGTCACAGTATTTCTCGATTTATTTCGATGTTCTTGAGTTTCTTAAAGGTCGGAAGGCAAATGAGACACCCAAATACAGGGTGTCCCTCTTATCTGTGCCACCCGAAACAACTCGGTAATTATCAACGTCACAAAAAAATATTCCAGACGAAAGATGTACGGTGTGAAGGGACCATCAAATGCGAGCCATTTTTTTTATTTCGGTGGAGACGCCCAGTTAAGGTCACATCCACTTTTTTTAATGGAATGGCATATTTTTTTCAACCGTCTTATTGAGCACCTCAACCGCAAAAAAAAACATAAGGGTGTCAAAGTCGTTCAAGGTCATTCAAGGCCAGTATCGATGATAGAAATCTAAATATCTTGGATTACTACCAAATATTTGATAGTGATCCGAGATATTTAGATCTGTGTTTCATTTTAATAAGTGACCTTGAATGACCTTGAACGACTTTGATGCCCTAATGTATTTTATGCGGCTGGAGGTGCTCCACAAGATGGTTGAAACAAATGTAACATTCCATTTTAAAAAGTGGAGGTGACCTTCACTGTGCGTCAGCGCCTGCACCGAAATAAAAAAAAATTGCTCGCAATTGATGGCCCCCTTCACACCGTACAACTTTTATCTGGAACATTTTTTGTGACGTCGGTAATTACCGAGTTCTTTCGGGTGGCAGAGATAAAGGGGACACCCTGTATATATATAGCTAACGTGGCCCACAGGGATCAGAGAATCGATTTGCAGCTTTCGGCGCTTTGGAAAGCTCCGAATTTCTTTTTTTTTTCGTCTCTCGCATCTTTACAGCTAGCCAGCGGGATAAACCCTCTTCTGCTGACGCCAGATCCTTTTTTTAATTCAGCTTGCTTTGCACCCAATCTATCGGGACAACCGCACGGGCCACTTGGTGATATCATTCTCCGGCAAGAAAAACAAAAAAAACGTTGCGAAACAACAAGAAGATGGACACGATTTCGGAATCATTGAGCAGTGAATAAATTGAGGGGTGAAAGGACGAAGAAAGTGGATGGGTGATTGTATGTGTAGCCGGAGAAGAGGGTGCGGAAGTGCGAGAATCTCGATGGTCATAGAACCACCATATATATGTATATCTGGATGTTCCAGTGGCGAATGAAAAAAAAACGAGAAAAAAAACACGAGAACGAATAAGAGCCGTGAAAATGCGACTGGAGTTTTTCCACGACACACACTCAAATGAAGAGGGCAAACAGCGCCATAAAGGTCCCTCCTTTCCGCACTCGGAGGGAGTTCATCGATGCTCATGGCTGAATGGACCCACCGCGGTGAGGAGGGTGGATAACCGACCCTGGTGTCGTGGGCGAGCAAGGAAGAGAGAGAGACGGAAAGAGATAGAGATAAAAGGTCCACTCGAATCTGGTCGTGAGGGTGAGGGTTGTCCGCCATGTGACCCCCCCCCCCCCGCCCCGTAACGCCGCGTTTTTTTACCCCCTCACTCGCGAACTCTCGTATCCCATGAATATCATTACAGATCTCTTCGCTGTATATACCACACAGAACTGGGCTTCGAGCTACCCTCGAAACTACCACGTTTTCCATATTTTTCCCACTTGTTTCTTCTTTCCAGTGGCACGCGCACGAGTACGCCAAAATTTGACGATGCTCTGCGGTCTCTTCAACTCCCATGTTCTCATATTTTTCACTGATTGTAATCTCTTCTTTTCAATCGTCCACGTTCCAATAAATTCACTTTACATCGATGGAAACTTGCAAAAGAAGGTTTCGAATAATTTTGCACTGGACGCGCTGCTCGATTGGGTCCTAAAAATGTGGAGCGGTATAACGTTTGATTCGATATAGGATATTCATTCGTTTGAGGGGTAAGGCCACAGTAGAATTTTCAAAAAATCGATTTTTTCGCTCAAACGGTGCGCTATCATCATAAGAATAAGTTACTATTCGATTTATAGCAAGAACATTTTTTTTCACTAACTCTGACCGTATAACATAAGCCCACCTCTGGCACGGCCATAGAGTACCTAAAACTTTAAACGCGTTTTTCTCGAAACAGCTTTTTCCAATTAACGTGACAAATAACTTCAACAATTTTCACTCGATTTTCTTCAAATTTAAAAGTTATGTTCCTAATTGCATTTCGCAGAGAAATACGTACGGAATTTCTAATTAATCGAAAACTTTTCATTTTATGAGCAGTTTTATACGAAATTTTCACTGTAAATTCATTCAAATATCTACAATTCAATTCAAATACCTGCAACTTTTGGATAAAACAATATTTTTTTAATTCCGTACGTACTTCTCTAGGTATTCTGATGTAGATTGACGAGAATTTTTGTTTTTTGTTCTAGGTAAAAAATTATGCATGCTAAATGTCACGCCGCGGAGCGCCTAGAAAAAGATAAGAAAAGAAAATATTACTAGTCGGCCATGTTGTATATCGAAAAAAATATATATTTTTTCTAACAGCTTGATATTCATACTAAATAGATGTGTAATTAATTTTATGAGCCATGAGAATTTTATAACCACTTTTTCATACGAAAAAAATGGTTAAATTCGCGCATGATTTTATACCCGTTACACTGGCCTAAGGCCTTAACAGGTAGAGGTGATCAAATGTACGATGAGTTAGGATCTGCGGAAAAAGTATTTTTCGTTTTATTGAAACGTTGAGCGAGAATTATAATACGTGTTCCCAATGCAATCTACATACACAGTTGCGTAGCTATATGCATCTTGGTAAATTGCAAAAAACCAATTGAATATGAAGACCGTGAGGAACAAGTGTATTATTGGCGTCTAGGCCCGCGAGGCTGAACTCGTGGCCATTAAAGTCGGTCGGGAAAACTTCGATCGCGTGCCTACAGATTTGTTTTACCTCGTTGCAGACACAAACTTTGTATGCATATATGGTACGCATATTTGGAACACTGTATGAATGCACATGCAGGGGGACAATTGTAAGGTGGCCATAGAGGTTTAAAAGTTATAATGAAATAAAGAAATTATGATTTTTAATTGTTTTTCAGGTCCTCTTCGACAAAAATTTAGTGTATTTTTGGAATTAATAGTATCTGTCAGAAAAAAATTAGCATTTCGCGAAAACATCAAAGTTCCATCTGGGGTTTATTAGCAGGATGGAGATAATCACATTCCGAAATCGAAACACTCCAACAAAAACTTAAAGAAATGGAATTGAAGTCCTTTAATCCACTTCATAATGCTCCTTTGATAATTTATCCCGATGACGGAATAAATAAAAAAAGTTTGGGACCATCTTGTAATCTGAATATAATTATCTTCATCCTCCTGCACTCAAAATGGAATCATGATTTTTTTCCAGATTGCTCAGCTTTCTGGCAAATACTCATCGCAAAAATCCGCAATATTTCTTTTCAAAGAGGATTCGAAAAGTCATATTTTTGTGGATAGCAAAATTTCCACGAAAGACCCTTAACCCTGCATAACTCAACAACGTAAAACTAAAAAAATAGTTGTCTTTATGGTAGGTTTTAATAAATGAACAAACACGTATTATTTAGTTTTTGAAAAAATCAATCAGCGGGCTGGTTATAAAGCAATGAAGGGAGCGTGACAGCCGTGTTACATTGCGTCGTAACGTTTCTTTATGATTCATGGAATGCTTTGAAGCCTTGAATGCTCACAACTTGGCCTGTTTGTTATTGCACAAATCCACGCCACATTTTTCACATACCATTTGTCATTTTGTTACGTTTTTTTCGATTTTCGCAAACTTTTCGCACACTCCAATCTTGCAATGTCGCAATAAGTGAACTTCGAAGGAATTTTCATCTACCTAAAGCCATCTAGTTTACATGAATCGCTTTAAAAAACCGTAGAAGGGTTTGTAGCCGTTATGCAGCATTGATTCAAAAGAGGATTAAATGTCAATATTGGAATTTGTGAGGACTTGGATGGTTTGTCACAGAATTGTCTTCCGATGACATAAAAGGTTTAAAAAAAAGACATAGCCGCCTTAAAATCGTCTCGCTGTTATCCATACACACTACGGTGGCACAAATGCGAGCGCTTTTTTTTCCTTTTTCTCACCATCTAATTATCTTCTTTGAACGAAAAAAAAATTGCCGGGAAGCTGCGAGCGGTCAAAAAATATTTCGGGGTCGCTCAAGCTACCGAAAAATTGAAATTTTCATTGAAAAATCAATTTCTTTTTTTCGTCCACTTCTCACCCATGAATTTTAAGCTATATAATTTTTAAATTAACCTCGCAAAAGCTCTAGCCAGCCAATGAATATTTACTGGTCGCTCAAGAGCTTCGAAATTTCCAGTGCTCGCCAATTTTTTTTTCCACTTCTCACTCATAACTTCGACGCTTTGTAAAATTCTCAAAACAATTAATCCCTTTTCCTATAGAAACAGATTTTTCAAATTTACCTCACACTTCTAACCCACGAATTATAAACTTTATTCTCATAAGATAATTCCTTAAAGCCTTTGTCCGTAAACAATATTATAGGTAGTTTTATTCGTAAAACTGGCATGGCAGCTGTTTTCCGTGCATCATAATGCGTTCCACAGTTGGTCTCGTTAGTCAAACTGCGGACTAATTGTAGCACTAATCTGTGACGAGCGACGCCATAATACAATAATACATAATAATACACAATAACACATATCGTCTAATTGGTGTTTGTTACAAATTATTATAATAAATTATTCAGAAAACGTAACACTTCGCTGTTTACTCTGTTTTTATGCTACAAGGGATTATCGTGCATGCGAGATTTATTTTTTGGCGGAAATTGTAAATTTCAAAAACCTTGAGCGACCACTTAATATGGATTGGCCGGCTAGAGCTTTCGCGAGATTAATTTCAAAATTATAAAGCGTAAAATTCATGGGTGAGAAGTGGACGAAAACAAAACGATTTTTTTAATGCCAATTTGTATTTGGGGGTGGCTCGAGCGACCTCAAAAGATGTTTTGACCGCTTGCAGCTTCGGCAACAATTTTTTGTTTTCTTTATAGAAAATATTTGGATGGCGAGAAAAAGGAAAAAAAATAGAGCTCAAATTTGGGCCACCCTAATACACACATTTACACGTGGAAATCAATATGAAAATATACTTCTTTACATACGCTTGTCTCAAGCATGCCCGACCGCATTCATATCCCGTACAAAGTGCTCTTCCATTAGCGCGTAACGTCACATCGAAATTTATCAAACTTATTAAAGCGAGTTTATGTTAAAATACAAATAAAATCAGCCAAGCTAATTCTTGCTAATTACACAAAAAATATCAGGAAAATATTCACCTTTAGGGATTTCACGATATGACGCACAATGATCTGCCAGAATTAATGACGTTTCTTTTTCTTTTATGAGAGAAGATTGAGTGACGTCCAAAGTTTGACACTGAAATTTCGCGATATTGCTTGAAGTAAGAAGTTGAAACGCTTACTTTTTACTAGTTGCAGTACTGCTCCATATAATACACAGTTACGTGGCAGGCGCATTATGCACACGTCGTTTATTCGACCACGTTATTGTCTTTCGTAATAGCATAATCGATATAATAGCCGACGTTGCGACTATCGTCCCCTCGGGTCAAATTATTTCTGGTGTACTTTACATGCACCAGAGCTTGCGCGCGCGCTTTTAGACGGCTCTTATTCTCTTCCTCGTGTGTCATCGTGTACAATTCGTTACGTACATTCGCACGCTCGCGTGGATGTATCGCCTTTTATCTATGATCGTTTAGTCGGTAATTGATGAGCTCTATGACTCTTGGCATACCTACATAAACCATTCCCGCTCATAAATTTCACACGTTATGCACCTCACTTACGTGGAAGTGTCTTGCGAAAAAAATAGCTTTCAAATCTTGCCCTTTAAAAATGTACTTCCCGATTTTCTTTTTTACATACAGATATGTCCGATAAACATCGAATTTGGAAATCCTCGTAGGTCCTACTCCATCGTTTTCGAGAAAAACTAATTATTGTCGAAACAATTATGCGCAGTGTTTCATGAAGAATTATTAATTGCACTTGCATTAATTGTCAACGAGCTTGGCGAATACATTACCTGAATTCACGACGTTTCATAAGAAACATTGCTAAATGGCTTGAATAGTAATTTTTTCCTTCAAAACGGCATGATAAAATAATTCCGCGTAAACATAGGTTGAAAAAAGTTACTCCATCGGAACGAGTTCGACAGTACCATCCGCTGTGCCGATCCATCGCAGCGGACGCTAGGCCGTTGTGAAACGCACGCGATCACCAACCTTAGGGTGTTTCTTTTTGTTTCTCGCTGAGCCTGACAGAGCCACGTTCCGACTTATAAATGATGACGTGCACATGATTACGATAGAGGTCGCTGTAGAAGAATTCGCACAAAATAACTAGCTCGTTGAAAAATATAAAAAACACAACCAGTGAGTTCTAACCCAATCAAACTCAAACAATAATTTCCTATCATTATTTTTTTTTCGAGAAATGTCGGGATTTCAGTTCAAAGTTTGATAATCGGCTCATATGGAATTTGTTGTTTTAAATTGCTTTCTGTTTCAATTCCCGCGTGCTGCATATAAAGCTTACTTATATATATATATATATACAGTTGCATGCAAAAGTGTCCGGCCAAAGATAATTTTATGATTAAGTAACGTTTAAAGGATGCAAAATGGAAACACATATATATCATCGTAAAGTTCTGTTATTATGCAATCAAAATATGTAATTCAAAAATTGTTCATAACGATTGACAATTATTTGTAAGAAAAATAACACGTTTTACTGCTTTATAAATGTCCGGCGAAATTCCAAGAAGATATAATTCGCTTCGCTTTGCTTACGTTATCAGTCGCGAAATAATGTAACATTGAGAGCTCCGTTCCTTTTGCATTGTACGATCAGTAACACTCAGTCAAGATGTGGAAACGCACGTCTTAAGATATACGTAAAGTGGTTATCAAGCTGCACGACGAAGGAAAAGTCACGTCAAATAGCTAAAATGTTGGCGATTGGAAAACCGACGGTTAACGATATAATAAATAAATTCAAGACTACAGGTGCTGTAGAAGATAAATACTATCCTGGGAGACCTAAGAAAACAACTAATCGTGTCGATAAAGTGATCAAAAGAAAGGCTGTCTCAGACGTGAAAAAGAATGCTGCAATCATCGCACGTGAATAGCGCGAAGAAAATTTGGCTGACATTAGCCAAAGTACTGTTTCACGTAGACTGGATGGGGGACTTTTTGGACGTGCTGGAGTTAAGAAACCGCTCATCAGTAAAAAAAAATATAAGAAGGCCAGATTAGAATCCGCGAAAAAATACCAGAGCTGGACTGTTGAAGATTGAAAAAAGTGCTGTTCTCAGACGAAACTAAAATTAATTTGTTTGGCAATGATGGGAGAAGGTACGTTCGACAACCAAAAGGAACGAGAAACGATTCGCGATATCAGACACCAACTGTGAAACACGGTGGAGGTAGCATTATGCTATGGGGTGCATTCTCTTGGAAAGGCGTCGGTCTAATCTTTAAAATTGAAGGCCCTATGAACTCTGCTATGTAAAGAGATATTATATTAAAAGAAATGCAGCCTTATGCTCGTCGGAATTTATGCCACGAGGATGGATTTTTCAGCAAGATAATGATCCAAAACATCGATCACAGCTCCTCCAGCAGGGTTTTAGCAAGAAAAATATTCGAGTTTTATAGTGGCCGAGTCAATCTACGGACTTGAATCCCATAGAACATTTATGGCAAGAGCCAAAAGTAAGAGTAGGAACTGAACATTGTGCCAATAAAGCTGCATTGTGGGGAAAAGTTCAAGAAGAGTGGAAAAATATCTCTCAAGATAGAATCATCAAACTTATTGAATCGATGCCTCACCTATGTGCTGCAGTGATAGCTTCGAAGGGCATGGCTACCAAGTATTAATGAAAATCTTATATTTATTACCGTGTCCAATTTTTATTCTTGAGATACTATATTTTTTCTTTGTATATAGTGCGCAATTCGTACTTGGCCGGATAGTTATGAAAAAGCGAAAATTGTTATTTTGGTTATAACTAATTATGAATAGTTATATATAATTTTTCAATAACACTATTTTGCATCCTTTAAATCTTACTCCATCATAAAATTATCTACGGCCAGACACTTTTGCATGCAACTGTAGATATATATATATATATATATATATATATATATATATATATATATATATATATATATATATATTATACGGGGAATTCCACGTCATTTCACCTAGCCCGTGAGCTTGACTATTTTTGCTTTTCCTAATAATTTTTTTTTCGTAAAATTGTACTCCATGAAAGGAATATCCACACGAATTTTTAGATTTTTATCTCTTCTTTCTTAGGAGTTATAATTTTCCAAAAAAATGTCGATTTTGGAAGTTTTGAAAACGTTTAAACGCTGATAACTCCCGAACTAATTAAGATATCGACAAATGTCACGGTATATTTTTTTTCTATTTTGAAGCATACTTTCGTTGAAAAATATGAAAAAATTATCAATTAACAATGTCAACGTTTTTTTTTCTTCTGAAGTGGAAACTATTTTTTTAAAAGATAATTCGTTTTTTTTATTCTTTTCCAAAAATTCTCTAAATTAGAGTGACCCATTCAATGATTTTTAAGACTAGTCTCATCATGGGCCCATTTTACCTTCTATTTTTTTCGAATTAATGATATTTTTTTAGAAGATTTTTATCATTTTAATCTCCAATAATGCGTAATCATGTTTATCTCCAATAAACGGTTTATTTTTTTATTTGTGCGGAATTTAATGAAAAAAAAACATTGTTTTGAATGAAAAATCATTTTTTCAAATAATCTTGGTTACTTGTTTTATCTAGAAAAGTTTTTTTTTTAATCTTAAATGTTTAGGAAACTTTATGAAAAAAGATCTGATGCAGAATTTTCATACAAACCAATTCGAACATCTTACTTTAATAGCCTGCGGTGTAAAAAAATGTACGACGCATATCGTGCAAATTCCTTTAAAAAGCTGCTCAGTTATTGTCGATTCATATAATTTGTAAAAATGCCATGCGAAAAACCAAAAGCAGATGATTTTTGTTCCGAAAAATAACATAAAGCCCTAAAGCGCGAAAACCGTGGGACTTTTACTAAATTAAAATTCTAGCATATAGTAGGACATGATCTGACCTATCGACAGTTGCAGGATTATCCATTCATAACAGAACACCCTATATACGCATGAAAAGTGAATGAGAGTTCGTTTCAGAGAACTGCGATCCTGCGGGGCGATTATCAAACCATTACAGCGACCACACGCGAACGCGAGATCGTCGTTTGCTTTTATTATTTTGCATTACAAAAATAAAGAAAGAAAAAAATGATTGAAAAAATGTGCCCCGGTGCGGTTATGTGCTCGGGATCGCGCGAGATTAGTGAGGAGATTAAAAGCGTGTTGCGCGCGGAGGCGCAGCGATTGAGGTAGAGCGCAAACCGAGCGTCGATCTTCTCTGCGCACGCCATACGCAGAGAGGATCACGATTTGTTTTTTTCCTTGCCAGCATCTCTATATCGCAGCGTCTCGCGCCAAATTTTTGCCAATGCAAGACGAAAAAAACAACGAAATTAACAAAATAACAATGAGAAACATGTAGAAGCGCGGTTTTGTCGGCTCTGCGGGGAATAAACTGCGAGGCACTGAGGGGAGAATCGACGATCGTCCTATAAACGTAACCGCGCGCGGTCAACGATCCTCGCGTTTCTGTATGTGGGTAATCCATTACCTTGTACGTGTATTATGTGTTAGGTATGTACTATACAGGTAAGACTCGCGTCAGGCATTTTAATGTTATTTCATAGATACATTTATATACTACACATACATGCATGTGTATGTATATATATGAGGTATTCCACATGAATCCGGTGGACTTTTTCCCTGAAGCCTGCCAATTCGATTAATTTTTTTAAAATCTGACTTCATTAACTCTAAAAGACACCCTGCATTTTTTTACATTTTACGAAATAACCCTTGGTAAAAAAAATCTCCGAAAAAAACGCCCCGATTTAAAAATCTGAAAAAATTCCCAAAAATCCAAAAAATGCACTGCTAACTGTTTAAGGTCCTTGATTGTGATTTGGTTATTCAAAAATGGTCAAAAAAAATTCATTGTTAGTATCGAAATATTTAAGTATCCGCCCGCAGTAAGCGGTTCTTGAATTTTTCGGATTATTTAACGTTAATCGCTCAGAAAGCACACAAAAATCATACTTTCACTGCGGGTAATAGCTTGAAATTTTTTATATATAATCACGCATTGTTGGGAATTTTTTCAGATTTTTTAATAGAGGCGTTTTTTGTCGGAGAATTTTTTTGTTTACTAAGGTTTGTTTCAAAAAATGTAAAAAAATCAAGGTGTCTTTTAGAGTCAATGGAAACAGATTTTAAAAAATTAAAAAAGTCCACCGGATTCACGTGGAATACCTCATATATATATATATATATACACATATATATATATTAGGGTGTGCGCAAAAAAAATCGATATATTTTTTTTCGGTTGCATTGCTACCAAAAACAGGTGAATTAAGTTAAAAAAAGAAGATTTCTCGAAGGAGAGCTCAAAAAAAATATTTCGAACGGCGCATTGCATTTGAATACTTTCCATAAGAATAACACAGGAAAATATTAGCACTTCTGAACGTCGTAGTAAAACTCTTCAGAAAAAATCTCACAAAAATGTCATTAAGATATTCTAATAGAGAATTGAATTTTCTACAAAAAAAAGTTCCTACGAACATTTAGCTTAGAACAACCGTTCAAGTGGTATCGCTGTCTGAAATTAATTTTTTTATTTAACCGACGTGCGCGCCATAGCACACGCTGCCACCTGGCGGCAGCATGCGGTAGCTCGTAGTGCAAAATTACAATCTTCACGCTAGCGCCACGAACGGGAAACCGCGACATTTTTCCCCCAAATCAAGATCTGTCACTGCTACAAAATTTCATTCGTTATTGCGAAGTGAATCCTGTAGGAGGGGAGGCTGCCTCGAAAAAATTAGCTAGTCACTTGTGGTACTTTAACGAGAAAATTGTTGCTTTGTCGTTTTTTTGACAATGCTGTGCCGATAAGTGAGAAGGCAAAAATGGTACAAGCTCTGCAATCTCGAGAAAAATCCAAAAATCCTTCCGAGCGAGTAATTGTTTAAAAAAATGATTGGGAAATGGTGCTGAAACAAGACATAAACGATTTCGTTACTCAAGAATCCTTATTTCTTTTCCAGCAATTAAATTTACCTCATGATTTTTTGAGAGTAAATATGGAATTATGGCCGGAAAATGCCACTTCTTTGAGTTGCTTAGATTTTTTTAAATCCAAACGTCGTTAATAACGTAGCCGAACGTGGTGTCACTTTGATAGAAGCATATAACGGTTCATTAACAAAAAACGAAGAGCACCTACAATATTTATTGGGCGTAGTGCAAAATCATCGACAGAAATACCCTAATTGCAACAAACAGACTCTTAAAAAAAGGAACGATGATTATCAAGCATTATAATGTAAAAACAAATCATTTTATCTTATTAAACCAAATTAATTCAATAAAACTTTTCGAAACACAATCAATGATGGACGTCGTTTCTTTTATATTTCTTGTTGTACTTGATTCTTTTTTGTATCAGAATAATATTTTGAGAACGATTCCATGCAAATTGTATGTTAGAGCAGAACATTCTCTACAAAAAAAAACCCAAAAAGTTTTTTCGTAAAGCGAAAAATTCGATTTTTACAGCCTTCTGAATTATTTTTTTTCTATCAATTCAATTTCAGGTAGCGATTCCACTTGAACGGTTGTTCTGAGCTAATTTTTCGTAAAAACTTTTTTGTTGGAAATTCAATTCTCCATGAGAATATGTTAATGACATCTTTGTGTGATTTTTTCCTGACGAGTTGCACTACCACATTCAGAAATCCCAATATTTTCCTGGGTTATTCTTATGGAATATATTCAAATGCAATGCGCTATTCGAAATAATTTTTTTTTTGAGCTCTCCATCGAACATTCTTCATTTTTACCTTAATTCGACTTTTTTTGGTGGATGCAACAGAAAAAAAAGTATCGATTTTTTTCCGCACACCCTAATATATATATATATATATATACACACACACACACACACACACATTAGATATATATAGCTATATATACATTAGGGTGGCACAAATTTGAGCTCTATTTTTTATCTTTTTTCTCAGCATCCAATTATCGTGTTATTTTTTATTTCTCCTTAAAAAATATTTAGAGGTCGCTCAAGCCTCCCAAAAATTCGAATTTTCATTGAAAAAGCGGTTCTTTTTGTTCGTCCACTTCTCACCCGTGAATTTTACGCTTTATCATTTTTAAATTAACCTGGCTAAAGCTCCAACCGGCCAATATATATTTAGTGGTCGCTCAAGGTTTTCAAAATTTACAATTTCCGCACCGAAAATAAATCTCGCATGCACTATAATTCCTTCTAGCATAAAAACAAAATAAACAGCGAAGTGTTACGTTTTCGGAATAATTTATTATAATCATTTGTAACAAACATCAATTAGACGATATGTGTTATCATGTAATATTGGTAACACGCGTTATGACCCGACGACAAAATATCCTCGACAAAATATCCGCGACAAAATATCCAACGACACAATATCCGCAGGATAAAATATCCTCGACAAAATATCCGCAAGACAAAATATCTGCCGATATTATATCCGCTGTCGGTAATTAAATCTATGATTAACGTTTTTACTCTTAAACTAGGACAACTGGCTTCATGAGACAGTCAATGTTTTTCTCTCTGCTGTGTATGTAGTGCTAATATTTCTTGAAGGAATGACGTTGTAGTGCTACAGTTTAAAGTGTGTATGTAGTGCTACAGTTTAAAGTGTTTAAAGAAGGGAGCAAAATTATTAATATATGACGGATATGTTTATTCAAAAAAGAGTGCGAATAAAACAAGCATAACTTGGCGTTGTGTTGAGCATAAGAAACGTTCATGTAATATTATTATAGTACATCCTATTATAGTACATACTATTATTATAGTATCCAAGTATATTTGCGTGGCATTGCTAACAATATTTTATTAAACTAATATTATATACAAAAACTTTACAATAAAGAAATAAGTGCAATGAAGAAGCTCGTATTATGCCCCCACCCCACTATCTCACACACCCCACAAAGGTGTTTTGCGCGCGACCCCGTTGATGTGGTGGACGAGATTTAGGATTTTGTCTTGCGGATGTTTTGTCATGAGAATATTTTGTCTTTCGGATATTTTGTCCTCGGATATTTTGTCGCGGATATTTTGTCGTCGGGTCAGATGTGACGTAGCCGTAATATTGTATAATGGCGTCGTTCGTCACAGAGTACAGCTACGATTGGTCCGCAGTTTGACTAACGAGACCAACTGTGATACGCATTACAATGCGCGAAAAACAGCTGCCATTTCAGTTTTACGAATAAAACGACCAATCATTTTGTTTACGGATAAGAGTTTTAAAGAATCATTTTATCAGAACAAAGATTATAATTCTTCGGTTAGAAGCGTGAGGTAAATGTGAAAAATCTGTTTCTAAAGAAGAAAGGATTAATTGTTTTGAACATTTTACAAAGCGTCGAATTTATGCAGTAGAGTAAAAAAATGGCGAAAATTGGAAATTTTGAAGCTATCGGGTGACCACCAAATATTCGTTGGCCGGCTCGAGCTTCCGCAAGGTTAATTTAAAAATTACACAGCGTCAAATTCATGGGTGAGAAGTAGACGGAAAAAAACGCTTTTAAATGAGAATTTGAATTTTAGGGAGGATTGAGTGACCTCTAAATATTTTTTGACCACTCGCAGCTTGCGCGACAATATTTTTTTTCCTTCAAAGAAGATAATTGGATTGTGAGAAAAAGGAAAAAAGAGCTCCAATTTGTGCCACCTTATCATACATGTAGCTATAAGCGTATAATTCGCAGTCTATATAATATGCAATACGAATATAAATAGTCGTCGTAAATCGACACATATAGAGCGTGTTTGTGTGTACTGAACGTGCGCAGCAACGGCCAACAAAAGAAGGGACAACCACCTACGGGTAATTAAAACGTAGTCAGTGCTATCTGAGATCCTTGGGAACACCAAGTGATTAAAGCACACTAACTGATGTGCTGCGGTCTTGTCATCATCGCTATATCTATATTTATGAGCGCACTCTTCGAGCTTTGCGTGTTAGAAGTGTTAGTCCTCAACATTTTTCTTTTTCGTCGTGGTATATATATAATGAACTGACATTTATTTGTATGAGTCAATCGCGTGCTCGTCCGCACGTACGCGAAGGATCGCATACCGATATGCAACTCTTGGACACCTCCATAATATATATTTTATAGCATTGCAGACACGTTTGTCGCTCGGCGATATAATTCTTTTTACGATCTCGTTGCATCTGCGGTACGCCTCGCTTTGCCACCAAGGGTAATCAATCAAAAACCTCAGCCGACTTATGCTGACACGTTGGCTTCGTAGTCGTAGGAAGATTTGAGGCTTTCGAATTATCCGTCAGCAACGGGTGTAGAAGAAATAATCAGATTGACGCTGCATTGCGGTCTGATATTAAAAAAAAAGAGGCAGACATTTTTCGTTGTATCGTTCATTTATTCTACTTACATTGGCGTTCCGAGCTGAGGGGGGGGGGGGGGGCAGGACTAGAGGACATCAGCCTGACAAAAAAGTGGTTTTATTCACAATCGACTCTCAAAAAAATAAAATCTACATAATAGTCGATAATCACGTAACACGCAAAATATGGAGCTTTAAGGCCATAGGCCACTATAGAGGCCGAAAAAATCGGCTTTTTCGGGATTTTTTTTTCTGAAAAACTACCAAATAAATCGCGATTACAAAAAGGGTGTTTATCATACATATCAGTGACTGTATACAATCATTTTTTTGAAGCAATTAATTTCAAAATGGCGGCTGTGCAGCGTTTATCGCAAAACCGCATTTTTTAAGTTGGCCGGAAACATAACTCAGACAATTTCAACCGATTCAACCGATTCAATTGAAATGTTGAATATATCTTGAAAAATACATTGTCTATGGAAGTACGTAGGATTTTTTTTTATATTGCATAGTTCATTTGTTATTAACAATTATCTGACGATTCTTTAGGCAAATTTTTGCAAAGTGAACAATTCGCCTAACGTAAGTGAAAAATCGTCGCCTAACAAATGAACTATGCAATATAAAAAAAATCCTACGTACTTCCATGAACAATGTATTTTTCGAGACATATTCAACATTTCAAGTGAATCGGTTGAAAATTGTCTGAGTTATGTTTCCCGCCAACTTAAAAAATGCAGTTTTAAGATAAACGCTGCACAGCCGCTATTTTGAAATTAATCGCTTCAAAAAAATGATTGTATACAGTCACTGATATGTATGATAAACACCCTTTTTTGTAATCTCGATTTATTTTGTAGTTTTTCTGAAAAAAATCCTCAAAAAGTCTATTTTGTCGGCCTCTAGAGTGGCCCAACCCCTTAATCACACGTTCATGCTAACATTAATATAAAACTATTGCAATACCTTTAAAAAACAACTCATTTTTTTATTATTCTTCAATCCAGTTACCAGCCTTTAAACTTAACTTTCAGGAGGTTCTCAATTAAATAAGTTTTAATTTTCTATTTTTTTCCGCAAATCGACCCAACACTTTATTAGTTGGAATTTTTTTAACGATTTCTTGCTCTATCTGCAGCAGTAGCATTTTAGAGAATCGTTCCTGAAGCACTGTACTTCTAAGCCACGTTTTTATCCGCCTGATGGCAGAAAAACTTGTCTCACAGCCGGCGGAGCTCACTGGGAATGCTGTTGCTGTTTGGAAAAGTTTATATAAGTTAGGGCAGTAATCCTTTTTAATATACTTTTATAAATTTCCAGCATTTATTTCATAATTTTTAAACGAAAGTATGTTTTTCATGAACATCGCTTTAGCTTTTATGGCTGACGTATCGATTATTAAGATTTTCTAAAATAGTAATCGATGAAATCCTCTGCGGTCTTCACTTTCAACTAAAAAAATGCGTCAACTGCATGAGCAATGATAGATTCTCAAACAGGCGTTTTAGATTTACAATGATAGTGTTTACTACTTGGAAGTAAATGTTGATCTTCCAGTATGCTTCTGATTGTGTACCGGCCGACAAATGTAATGTTCTGCTTTTGCCTGCTGTTATCTTACCTGGGCGATTCGAACGTTTAATTACTTTACGTAATGAAATAGTTACTTTGTATACAAATTATGGGCAAAGGTACGATATCTGGGGTGCCAAGATTTGACGGTAAATTTAGGGTTATCGAGTCAAAATAAACAAAATATGAGGAGTGGTAAAAGTTGATATTAGGCTTATTTTGCGTTCAAATTAGAATTTTTCGATGGTTATCGAAAAAGACGATTTTTTCGAATTTGAAAATTTCAAGGAACTCAGACTTCAGGCAAGGTAACATGAAAATGTATAGCTTCAACAATGTCTTAGAAGGCAAAAATGTATTTTTAATACCACTATCATGTTTTCCGCGCTTATAAGTGCGACTAGGCAGAGAGTTAATATTTTTAATCACTAGGAGTCTGAAGAGGGATTAAAAGTATACGGTTCATCCCTCTTCGGAATTGTAAGGCTCTAAGTTTATGTAAAATACATCGTTTAGTAATTTGGTGTAGTAATTATATGGAACGATTCTTATTGTTATAAATAAACAGAGAATATGAATAAATAATGCACTATAATCTCGGAATTCATGGTGAAAATCATATAAATACTACGTTTAGTGATATGATACCACTAAACAAACCCAAGCAAAGAAATACTTTTTGAAGCTGACCCGGTCAATCTCCATTGTTTGCGATAAAATAAAGATATTGTACACATGAGCCAACAATAGTCGTTGAATTTTGACGTATTTCTAATTACCGGTATACGCGCTCATAATTCCTTAAGGAAGCCAAAACGGTAAATTGTTTATTCTTAAAATTCTCATTATTTTGGTTCAAATATCAAGAATCAATGGTCAAGACTTGGCGTCCCGGATATCGTACTATCCCCATAAAATTGATCGATTATTTGAATTCAATTATATTGCATCGACTTTTTCTAGGGGGGGGGGGGGGGGGTGTCTACCCCTGTCCCTCCTGGCTACGGCAATGTTTACTTATAGCAATTGGCACCCGTATTCCAATGTTTCTTTCCAATTTTGGCGCTCCTTGGTCATTTTCGACATCGATTGGATGACTTTCGAGCTTTCGAATTTGTTCTTTCGGCGGATATGAAAAACGAGGCTTTTCGATGTTTGCACAAAATAGTTCATTTGGATATTACGAGTCGGTATCATTGATATTGAGCAGCGTCGTAAGACATTTTTTTCGCTTCTCGGAGATTTAGCTTGTCTTTAGTATGCGCACGTGCAAAGTGCTTCCAATTGAGAGGAAGAACGATGAGTGTGTCGAATCCACGGAGCTTCGCTCCGGCCATCGTTCTCTCTCTCTCTCTCTCTCTCTCTCTCTCTCTCCCTCCCTCGCTATTACTGTTCCTCTTGCTCTCTCCTCGAGAAGAAGGAAACGGCAGAGCTTCGTCGAATTCATTTATTGAATTATACAATTGACCGTGCCAAGCTCGCGGGTGCGACAACCCCGTTTCGCATTTCCAGAAATTCCCTCGGGGCAATCTCGCCGCTCTCTTCGGTTGCATTACATCCGCATTATGACTCTTCTGGGAAATGCACTCGCGCTCGAATAACGAGAGAGATCGGGTTAATGATAAATTTTTGTTGAAGGCAGGGAAAGTGTGCGGGGAGAGAAAGTAGCGGGAAGGAGAGGGGGGGGGGAGATAAAAAAGACAGAGACTAAGAGACTGTCAGCGACGATGTACATAAAGGTTAGTTATAATTCCAGTTTTTTCTCGGCTCGTCTGTAATAATTCTGTACCTTTATTTTGATATTTAAACAAATATCAATAATCTCTAGCATGAAATAAAATAGTGTCATTTGCACCCCTACTTTTTCGGATTTCTTGGCTAAAGAGAGCTTGGTAATTCTTTAGATAAGTGACTTTTCCGAAACATTTTTTTGGCCACTTTCTCATTTATTAGGTTTCAAATGATGATATTCAGTCGGGGGAAGCTGACATTTTTCTTTAACGAAATCCTCTATGGGCAAGGAATGCTAACAATAATTTCAATTTTTTAAAAACTCAAAGAAACCCAATATAGGCGTCGAAATATTAAAAAAATGCCGTATTTTATCACGTGTTTCCGCGAACTTTAAAACCCCATAACGTTTTATGGGGCGGGGGGGGGGCGTGGATTTCAGCTTTCCTCGGCTGAATATCATTTATAACCCAATAGATGAGAAAATGGCGAAAAAATGGTAGGCTCATTTTTTCGGAAAAGTCACTTATCTAAAGAATTACCGAAAGCTTTAATCATTTTTTTTATGACTATCCGTCCGTCTCTATCACAACAAGGTACCTCCCCAGCCCACCCCTCTATTTTTGTATGAACTGAATTACAAAATCTGCATCAATTCGTGAAAATGGCATTCGGTGAATACGCTCATGTAAAATGATTGCGGTCACTGTAAAATAATTATTTTCGGAAAAAAAGATTTTCCATATGACGATAGGTCGATTCTACCATATTTTCGATACTCGAAAAATGTAACGCAACAATTATCGTCTATTATCGGTGTTTCTAAAATACGGTTGTGTCAATAAACTACAAATGAATTCGCAAACTTTATGACATTAGTTAAGGGAGGAGATACCTTTAAGCAAAGAAAAAATTTGATGATTTTCATGGTTTTTTTTAATAAAAGATTTTTACCATTTTTGAGACTAAGGGTACGTTTTATTACTTTTGGCTGTTACATGGTCATTTGATTTTATTAATCTTTAAAAATGGTGGAGTTATAGCACGGTCTTCTAAGCTGCATTTTTTAAACTGGCGCGACATATAGCTAATCGTGGCGGGAGGTAAAAACTAATCGAAGGATTCTGGTGAAATTTGGTATAAATCTTTCGAACTTTATCGTCTCAAACATGACTGTAAATGTTTTTGAAACTTAAATAAAAAGTAGTTGTTTATTATATAATGTAGCCATTTTTCGGGAAAATTAAATCTTTTTGTTTCAAAACGTACCACTCAATTGATTTTCAATATTTTTCACGTTTGCTTGGGTTCACATTCTGTGTATGAGTGTTCAGGAAAAATATCTCCTTTTTTCAGATTTATTCCCGCCGACGCAACGGGTTATACCGTCTGACATCATCGGCTGTAATCCGTTCAGAAGACCATACCATACCACCGCCATTTTTAAAGATTCATTAAACAAATACCATGTAACAGCTATAATTAATAGTAAAACATCCCTTTAGTCTTGAAAATGGTGAAGACTTTAATGGTGAGATTTTTAATTAAATTAAAATAAAATTTAAATGTATATTTAAATTTAAATTATATTTAAAGTAAAATAAAACTCTTTCATTTAAAAAAGTCATACAAATCAGCTATTTTTTCCTCGCCTAAAGGCGCCTTCTCCCTTGCGGTTTTATTCAATACTAGCTGTGCCGTCGGCTTCGCCCATCTCAAAAGCCTAACATGATGGCAAATTCATCCCGTGAATTCTACATTTTCTTTCAACTCTCTAAAATTTATTTAAATGCCTCACTGTATGGCATTCTGACACCACAATCGCTCGCCATTGCGCCCCCACCCCCCTTCCTCCGACCCCTTTCGTTATTAAGCATGCCACATTATCTGCAACGTTTTCTTTCTTCATTTGGTTTATAGGTTTTTTATTTTACGTGTTTTTTATTTATATTTTGTTGGTTGCAAATAATGATCTGTGATGAAAAATTTTGCATTTCCTAATGAAAATTACTAAATTCACGTTTGTCTATTCGATTATTTTCTTCACTAGTTTATTTGTGTTTGTTGTTGCTGTCTATTTGTCCAATATGAACATTAAATTTGCTTGTATGCTGGTTTCGTTAGTATATTGTAATTGTAATTAATTACAGAGCGTGATGCCCAATAACCCAAATTATACCCCATACTCTAAACCTGTTCCCGTCAAAGATGCATCGAAATCAATTCGGTGGTTCTCGACTTATAAACGTGCAAACGTAAAAACAGACGGTCTTTTTCGTCATATAATTTTTCTATTAGTTCGTTGAAAATAGTGATTAATGATGAGAATTTTCGCACTTTCTAATGAAAGTTAAACGAATAGACAAACCGGTATTGAGTCTATTCGTTTAATTTATTCACTAATTTAATTGTGTTTGCTTGTACACTTGTTTTGTCAGTATACTATAATTGTAATTAACTACAGAGTCTAATACTTAATAGTCCAAATTGATTCTCACACCCTAAACTTTGTTTCTGACGAAGATTCATCAAAATCAATTCTTTAGTTCTCGATTTATAAACGCACAAACGTAAGGACAGACACATTTTTTTCATCGTATAATTTTTCTACTTGTTCATTGAAAAAAATTACCTACGATGAGAATTGTTGCATTTTCTAATGAAAGTTAAACGAATAGACAAACGGGAATTTAGCCGTTTGTCTATTCGTTCATTTTCTTCACTAGTTTAATTGTGTCTGTTATTGCCGCCTGTTTGCTTAACACAAACGTTACATTCATCTGTGTGTATGCTTGGCCTGTTGGATATTGTAATTGTAATTAACTGCAAAGCGTAATGCTTAATACCCTAAATCATACCCTATAAACGCGCATACGTAAGGACAGACATTTTTTCAAAATCTAATGTTTTTACTCGTTTTAGTTTAAATAAATAATCTGCAGAGAAATTTTGTGTTAATAAAAAGCAGACAAAGCAGCCCTTACGGTTTCTCATCCTACAGCTAGATAGTGCTGGATGTAGAAATATATAAATTTCCATTACATGAGATTACTAAGAAGCTACGAAACCCTACTTCAGTTCGCTTTCCTAGCTACCGTATCAGTTTGCATAAAATGGACCAGCCAAAGTTTGCATAAAATGAACCAGCCAAAGTTTGCATAAAATGGACCAGCCAAAGTTTGCATAAAATGGACCAGCTAAAGTTTGCATAAAACGGACCAGCCGAAGTTTGCATAAAATGGACCAGCTATAGTTTGCATAAAATGGAACAGCCAAAATGGACCCCCGCTCATCTCGATTTTCCTAGCATGTCAATTCAAATACTGAAACTAGATACTAATATTTGAATTCTTCTTCGATGCTTCCAACTTCAATAGTAAGAGAAACCGCAAACAAACCGTAGATACGTACGTTACAGCATAGAGTATCTCACTGCGAGCCAGTTCCAAACGAACACTGCGATTGCGACATTATACCGGTCGTATTTCGATCCTATCGGGTATCACCGTTTTAATATTACGCGGTTGCACCAATCGCGATCTAAATTCTCGATATCGAGTCTCTTACCTGCCTCGATCAAGTACGCATACGTAAAGGAGATACATATCGAGAGAGGCACACACGCACGCACACACAGGCACCCGCAATGCTTCGTCAAATCGAAACTGGTTAAGAGAGGCTTATTTAGAAAATGGCGTGTCGGGGACCACGGCTCTCTCGAGCTCTCGTGATCTCTCGGTGTGTGTGTGCGCGCGCTGCCTTCGGGGGCCCTCTCGTCGTCGATTACTCAGGAATGAGGAGATACCGGTATCGCGCCTTCGCCATATACACGCAGCTCTAACACCGCGCAGCAAAATCTCTGTGTGTTTCGCAGCTGTGGGTCGAGAGTTCCCGGCGCCCTGAATATATATCCCCTATATATGTATGCGTCCATCCCCCTTTATGACTTCTTCCACCCACGTTATTCGTCTCACAAATTCTCTCGCGATCTCAAAATCGTTGAAAAAAACGTTTAGCATCTTCTGCTTACGTACTTTTCAAATGATTTTGCCATATTGAAGCATTTTTCGCACTCGAACTTTTCATTTTGTTTTTCTCAAAAAGCATTGAAATATTCACGGGCTACATCTACCAATGTGAGTCGAAAAATTGCATTTTCAAAAATATTTTTATTCGATAATATCACTTTTTAGCTATATTCACTGAAGATTTTAATGAAATACTCCTAAAATTGGACGAAGTACAGCTCCTAACAGTCGGCCGGGCGAGCGGCAGCAGCACCACACTTCAAACTTTAAACTCGTTTTTATCGAAACACTGTTTTCAAAGTCGATGGACATGATATGTCGAGAACCACTTGATGGATTGTTTCCAAATTGACGGGAGATACGATGAGAAACATTTAAAGGTCGTTGACGATCTCGCTGTTTTAAAATCGATTTTAATTTTGTTAATAGTTAAGTGAAAATTACGACTGTTTCACAGATTTTGTATCCACGAGTTCCAATTCATCGCCACGTTATTTTAAAAAAAAATGATTTTAAAACTCAACGATCGTCAACGACTCGTATTTATTGTTCACTTGAATAACAAATTTTCAAAAAAAAATGCATCATCTGCCGTAGGCCGTGGTTTTGTTGTTCTGTATTTTTTGGTGATTTTTTTTTAAGGCTCTAAATACATTTGTGTTAAAAACAATGTGTTTCGTTTTCATCAACCGTTTCACGAAAAAAAGAATCGGAATTTGCCTATGTTTTTCGGGTCTCTAGGTTGATGTAGCCCCTTAAGGCGATATTGTTGTCTAGAAATAAAAAAAATGTTTCTTTTAATGTGATTGTTTTACTGTACAGACCTTTCTGAATACGTCTGTGAAAGCTGTTTAATGGCGATCATAAAATTAGTCGAGTTGTAGAAATGATAAGGAGTACGCTCGGAGAGCACGTTCGAGACGCAGCAACTTTAAACGCATTCTTCTCGAAACTATGCTTTTCAAATCAGCAACCACTATATCTCGCTAACCAATCGGTCGATTGAGCTCAGATTCGGTATACACCTTCAGTAGACTGGTTTTCAACGTTAGTAGCAAAATTAAGTAGGAATATTTTTTTTTAATGAAACTCGTAGGACGGTATCAAAAGGACAAATTGATAATCAACCGAAGGTACGAAAGTACATGATAATAATGGTTTTTTTATTTGTGCATATTCTTGAAGATTTAATGAACATGCGTGTTAATCTTTTTAGTTTTTTTTTTGTTATTCCATCATAAAAATCGCCTCCAAAACTGAGCTCTAAACAACAATACTGCCTTAAGATGAAACACTAAAATATTTTATCATTTCGAGTATACATCGAGGGCCTCTTTGTAGATGTAGCCCTTTAAGGTTGATCGACGGTACAAAAGCTGAAAATACGTGACGTTATGAGAGTACATTTTTAAAATGTATATGGCTAAATTTTTTAAAGTATATAGCTAACATTTTTCAAATGTGTATAGCAAAATTAGCCTAATTAGGTGCTTTGCCTAAGCTTTGCCTAAACTTTGCCTAATTAGCTGTACTTAAATGATCGACGGTACAAAAGCTGAAAATATATGTCTTTATAAGAGGCACAGCTCACCTATCGGTGTCCAGTTTTGCCATTTTTGACATTCAGCGATGTTGAATTTTAAGTTGCACTGCCTTAATAATAAGCAAGATCCTCAATTATTCTCCAACAAGTATCCTTATTCACGCCATTTTTTGATTAGCCACCCAAACCTGATACCCCTCTTGAGCCTGTAGTACGTCTTTACTGTAGAGATCCCTATCAAAGTATTCACCTTTGAGCCTTTAATCCCGATTTTAAGGTAATCCTATCGCTTCACACTAGTCGTACCACTGATTATCCTTGAGACTTGTATAATTCATATTTTTAACATAGGCAAAAAATAATTTCTTATTACTGAAATGTTCCATGTGTAAACTGTTGAATGAATGTTCACATTTAATTCGAAAAATGAAAAAATAGTTATTCCAACGAATCGCGCAGTATTTCTAGGTGTGATATTTGGCAACATTGGTTCTATCTGCGTCTCTTTTTACTCAACCAGGCGAGTTTAACCTCCATGCTTTTCAACGTCGATCCGTCAAAACAATGTCAGGCACGGGAAGTATAAAGCATTGTATTCGGGCCACTCGTAAAAAGCGTGGAAAAATTGTTTCGGCAAAATACGTCGGTTAAAAATGAAATATGTGTGGAAATTCGAATGAGTGAGATGAAGTTAGGACTACAGTCAGCTGTTGCCTTGCTGTCACGTCTCTTTATCGTAACAAGTGGTAATAAATCTAATACCGGAAGTTCAAATTAAACTTGATATTACATAAAAATTAGGTCGTAAAGCGTACTTTTTTCTAAGAGCATTGGATTACTACAAGTGTTAAGTATGTAAATCTGATTATTTTTAAGAAACCGACGGATTCCTACTATTATATACACTTTTGTAGCGACCGGTAATTTGGTTTTTTCCATGTCGTCTCGGAACTCCTTCACGAAAATACGCAATTTTGATATTTTTATCTCTGTCATTAGGTCGATAACCTACCTTGAAATTTTACAGAGACGATTATTAATATATTCAGTGAAGTTAAAAAAAATGAAAATGCATTGAAGCTTGGCGATAGGATTACCTTAATTGAGCCACTCCTGACAATTTTCCGTACCGGGTCCTATGCAATATCGTCATTCCGATTCGTAAATGAATACGAGCTTAAAACAATTACGAATTAACGTCATTCGCGAATGATCGTACAGCAAAGCTCCTTAAAAGCAAACATACGCCCAAATGGTTTTTCCAATTATACAAAGAGATGTGGTATAATTTATTTCGCATTTGTACCAGCACTGTGATTACTCATTGCGACGCGGTTCTATGTTAACCTGCAATATACGTTCATAATGGTCGAGCTGCGGTTATAAGAGCGTTACGAACAAGTAAGAGACACGTGGAACAACCGTTAGGCCATTTACCAACGTCTCATTGCATGTATAACACGTATGCGTCGGTCAAAATGATACACCCGTTCTTGCCGCTTGATATACCGTTTGATCAACGGGTAAAAGTGCCACTGCATAGAGAAACGGTGGCGCAGCGGTAAGTGCGAGGCCGGAAAGTGCGCAACACCCGGAGGGTGTAAAACTTATTGTACTATAATATAATTGACGTGTATTTCCTCTCGCCCTTATTTGACGGAGCATCTTTCTCTCTCTCTCTCTCTCTCTCACTCTCTCTCCTCTCTCTCTCTCTCTCTCACTCTCTCTCCTCTCTCTCTCTCTCTCACTCACTCTCCTCTCTCTCTCTCTCTCTCCACTCTCTCTCCTCTCTCTCTCTCTCTCTCTCTCTCTCTCTCTCTCTCTCTCTCTCTCTCTCTCTCTCTCTCTCTCTCTCTCTCTCTCTCTCTCTCTCTCTCTCTCTCTCTCTCTCTCTCTCTCTCTCTCTCTCTCTCTCTCTCTCTCTCTCTCTCTCTCTCTCTCTCTCTCTCATACCATAGATCTGAACTTCATTTTATTATATGCGGAGCTATAAAAATTCATGACCGGAAAATGATTTTCCATTACTCTCCGATACTTTATATGGTTCACATAGAAGAAATATATACGTAGGAGAACGTTTAAGGGAGGAGATACCTTTAGGCGGAAAGAAAAATTGCTGATTCTCATGGATATTATAAAGATGAAAGGTTTCATCACCATTTTTGAGACGTAAGGTATGGCTGCTTTTGGCTACTTTTGGCTGTTACATGGTATTTTTTATTAATCTTTGCAAATGGCGGAAGTATGGCGCGGTTTCCCTAACTGCATTTTCAAGACTGGCATGACTTATAGCTAAAAAACTAATCGGCCGATTCTGATGAAATTTAGTATAAATGTTTCTAACCTCATAGTCTAAAACATGAGCCTAAAAGTTCTTGAAAATAAAGAAAAAGTATTTTTCTATTGCTAAATGTAGCCATTTTTTCGGTACATTCAATCTTTTTGCTTCAAGGCGTACCATTTAATCGGTTATCAACATTTCTCACTTTTTCTTGGTTCATATTCTGCGTATGAGTGTTAATGAAAGAAAAAGTCTTCGTCGGTTTTTTTTCAAGATTAATACCGTTCACGCTACGTGTCACGCTGTCTGACAACATCCGCCGCAACGCGTTTAGACAGCCATACCATATCTCCGCCATTTTGAAAGATTGATAACAAAAAAATACCATTTAACGCCAAACGTAGTAATAAAACATACCCTAAGTCTAAATATAGTAAAGATATTTTTCCTTTTCAAAAAAATCATGAAATGAACCATTTTTTCATTCGAACTACCATGTCACAAACACACACACACACACACCCACAGGCGCGTATACATATCGATGTTCAACAACAATTCTAACTCAATAAAAAGTTATTATTTCCTCTTCTTCCCTCGCTTGGTCGCTTTCACTTTCGAGCACATTGGAGACACTTATCGATAAATGGTAATTGTAGTCCTCGCCCTATCCCTCGAACGTCCGGCCAGAAATTACTTTACTGCTCTCGTCATGACACATATACTCAGCGTTACGTACATGAATATATCCGGCGAGATGAAACACCAGAATCGCCGGGATATTGTTTTCTTCCTCGTAAGAAGACAGGCACAATTATCGCTAAATAAACGAGTCTTCGATTCAAGAATGTTGTTCTATTCCTCCAATTTCGATTGGCTGTTACGATGACGAATCAAGTGATCAACGCGTTACATTTGATTCGGTGCGCAGTTGAGAAAGTGGCAAAAGTCGAAATGAAGGATGAGCATGACGTCGAAGAAGTATGTAGTGACGATGATCATCGTGAAAAGAGAGAAGATCAAAGAAAGAGAGAGAGAGAGAGAGGGCATAGCGCGAGGATCTCGTGCGTGGCATATGTGCAGTTTCCGAGATTTCCAAGAAACGGGCCGGAAAGAACAATAAAAATAATCACTTCAGCAAACTTAATCGAGAGTCTGCGCAGTTCTGACAGTGGCATATACATGCCATCGTCAGAGCTTCTTAGATATATATGTACTTGCGCGTTATAACCGCGCCTTAATGACATCTAATTGCTTTCCAGCGTTCCGCACAGAAATACGCCGCTCTCAACATGTTATTATAGTGGTACAGTGAATAGTGCAGGGGTAACCAAGCACACAATGCGAAACTAGCAGTCCCAGAATACTTTGTACAGAAATAATAATGTGGTCATTAATTAAAACTGGCTCATTTCTGGATTGTCAAATGCCTCGTATATTTCGCACCTCTGCAATCCTATCTTTACGTCATCTCCAGGCAGTATCCTCGTGCATTACAGCGGTCGTACGTGCTATTATTTTATTTCTGGCGTATATGAGTAGCCTATTTTATTGATCATTGAACCGGCGAGTACTTTAAGTAGTACACGCACACGCACACAAACACACACACACACACACACACACACACACACACACACACACACACACACACACACACACACACACACACACACACACACACACACACACACACACACACACACACACACACACACACACACACATATATATATATTAAGGGAGCGAAACAGCGAAAATAAGTTTTTGCTGTTTTTCTACAGATGGTGTTACCAGAACTGCGTACGTGTAGTTTAAGATGGTAACGCATCTATAAATAAGTACCATAAGCAACCTTGAAATTCAGTGTATGTCATTTCGCCGAAATGTAAAAAACTTTTTTTTATAGTGTTAAACGTATCAAATTTCGTCAAAAAAAAGTATATATGCGAGAAATTTGACTGCACTACTTCCCGAGTAGAAATTGTGCTAGCCTGTCTGAGTTGCGACCTAATAATTGGCTCGCCCAATTGGACTCATACGAACTGACCAATAGTTGGCTCGCTATGAGCTAGTAATATTGTGAATGTTTTGTTATCCAGTCCTTGTCTAGTCACTGCCCAGCTGATCTTGGTCAGAAATTACGAAGTGTGGTTATGTGACTACATGTAGTTCCATCGAGCGATTGGCTCATGGCTGGCTAAGCAGCTTGAGTAGCAGATGGCGTTGCGAATGCAAGCATTCTCAAGTCGGTATCTCGCCATCATTACCGTAATTAATGAACAACGAAAAATATCGCAAACGGTTCCAATGATGTAAATAATGTGCAAAAAAAACACGAAAATATATATATATTTTTTAAAATTGGATTTGTTCCAGCCGTACAGGGTCTTTTCCCCTTTTAACGAGCCCCAAATCCGCCTCAACTTCTTTCAACCTCCCCTTCCACCACTGCCCCATATATTATCCGTTCCTCATCTCCCCCGTCTGCCGCCAATTCCACCCCCCCCCCCCCCCCCACCTGTGGCCGCAGCCGACTTCCCCCTCTGTATCGTATTCACCATGACATATCTGTCATGGGTATAGGGAAACTGCGAAAAACCGATACCAATACACAGCCGGTCATCAAGTTCGCCCCCCAGTCGTGGAACTAGTCTTATTTCGCTGCGAAATGCCGAAGAAAAACGTTTCAAGACGGAATGTACGCGACTGGGTTTCGAACCCGGGACTTCCCGGTCCGCAGGTTTAGTGGCAAGCACGCTAACGACTAGACCATCGCACCGGTTCCACGAAAATATATATATTTATAGCCACAAATTTATTTTTATTTAATCGCCACCTAATTTTTTGTTCCTAGTCGCTAGTTGAAAGAACTACGTCATGGCTAGGTCAGAAATATAATACAGTCGTAAGATATTTATGTCGATCTAGTCGTCATCTACTATTTTGCATTCAGTAACATGAGGACCAAAGCTTTACAAGGCTGGGTAGTCAATAGCTAATACGGCTAGCTAATGGCGATTCGAAACATCACTTTACTAGCTTGTGGCTAGGCGGTGATGAGTTACGTTTGCCACTAGGGTTTATTTAGAAAAAAATCGGTACAGAATTCTTGTTGAGACTTACGGCGACCATGCTCTGTCGGAAACAACATACAGAGATTGGTGTAGACGCTTCAAAAATAATGATTTTGATGTGTTAAATTGGAGGCATTAGGTACTTCATGAAGACTCATGTCAGACGCTAGCCAAACTTGCAGGATCATTAGGAGTTGATCACACAACAGTTTCGAAACCTTTGAAAACATTAGGAATTATTTTTTAAAATAAAGCACTAATTTTCATGAAAAAACAGCGAGGAACTTATTCAACATGGCAATGTATACATATGTGTGTGTGTGTGTGTGTGTGTGTGTGTGTGTGTGTGTGTGTGTGTGTGCGCGCGCGCGCGCGCGTGCGTGCGTGCGTGCGTGCGTGCGTGCGTGCGTGCGTGCGTGCGTGCGTGCGTGCGTGCGTGTGTGTGTGTCCGTGTGTGTGTGTGTGTATAGCGACTTACTTGTGTTTTTTTAGAATACATCTCTAATTCGACAGAAATTTAATGGATAATTAACGACAGGATATCCCGCGTAGAAATTTCGATGGCGCCCAAATCAGGGCCCGATCAGGTTGCCTGACTGCCCTGGTAGGGCACTAATAAGGCAGCCTGAACGGGCCCTACTAGGAAATGTAACGTTGTGTCACATATGGGTCTGACCTGGTTGCCTGATCAGGCCCCTATCAGGTTGCCTGATCAGAAAGGATGCATATATTATTAAAAAAATCCAAAATGGAATGAACCACTTAATTTAGAGTTCCACTACAATGATTTTGTGTCATAATTCGTCATTCCCTGGCCTGCTGAAATGTTTTTGTTCGAAGAAAATATTTCGCCTATATGGGAATCGAACCTCGTACCTACTGTCCCAACGCTAGGCACGCTGCCCCTATGCTACCGAGTGCTTGTAACATCTTGGTCCCAAATATGACATAAGAAACCAAATGATTTCCTATAATTATTTGTTGTATCACATAAAGTATATCCATTAGTTAATATCATTGTGACAATTAAAGAGGTTTACCGAATAACATGCTATAGATTTTTGAAACTTAACGTTATATATATATATATATATACAAAGCTGCCGAAATCTTCTACACGCATCCGAGTTGCATAACGTTTTTTGTCTTGACAGTCGATAGCATCTTTTTTTAAACAGAATTCAGGAATACATAGAAACTCCGAAGCTACGATGCTGTAAAATCGAAATTTCCATCTGGAAAATAAGAGGTTATGTGCATCTAACGACTGGTGAGGCAGTTATAGGGCAAGTCTATTTATGGCCTCAACAGGGAAAGCCATATATAGTAGGGCCTATCGGGGAAAGCCTTAGTAGGGCCACATTAGGGACAGCCTTAATAAGGCCCTATCATGGAAAGCCTTAGTAGGGCCTATCAGGGCAAGCCTTGGTACGGCCCTATCGGGGAAAGCCTTAGTAGGATCTTATCCGGGACGGCCTTAGTAGGGCCATTTTAGTATAGCCTGATTTAGGGCCTAAATACTTCCGGGCCGATCGGGGCTGGATCAGGATGTCCGTAATAGGTGTTACCCGTATGACACCCCGATCGGGGCCTGATCCTGGTCAGGCTAACCCTAAGAAATTTCTATTCGCGATACTCGATGATGATTTTTGGTCATCCATCAACTCGAAACTTATTAATTTTTTGTCATAATTCTTGTGGATAGTGTCGAGGATAATGTTGACTACCTTTGTAGAAAAAAAATGAGACGAATGTTTCTCTTTTATTTCCCTCGAAGACAATGCATTCAGTGAATTTAAATTAATCGAATAATTCCTAAAATTACTGTATCGCTTTTTTTCATTTTGTGCAAAAAAGAATCTACTTGACGCGGAAATTACGGTGTGTATATTATACGCTTCGGTGTTCCATGAAAGACATACACACACACACACACACACGGACGTCATTTTTGCACAGTTACATGTAAAGTCTGCATACAGCTCGAGATTCGCTGGCAGGAATCCCTCACTACGTGGGTTCATCAAGAAACCGCGTGGGTCTCGGGGAGCAAAAGCGTAACGCTTACGTCACGCTTAACGACACCGAAACTCATTCCACCGCGGCCCGCGAGAACTCGTACAAAAAGCCGTAACGACCAACGAGCAGAGTGCACCCTCTGGCCACCCGGATGTCCCTGACGCGATATTCGGAGTCTCTTTAACTATTCAGTTCAACTTGTTACCAAAATTACACTGGCGAAATTCTCCTGGGGAAGATCAGACAAAAAACAAAAGCGCGAGTTTGCGCGGTCAACGGTCGGATGTTCCGGACAATTCTCGGATGGGTGACCGCTCAGCCGCGCACTGGCTTACTCGCTGATATAAAATTGATAAAATCATAAATCCTCACTATTTTGTTAATTTTATAATAATCTTTTCGCAATGTTTCTTTTCTAATGGTTTGGTGATCTTTTGCAGTCAGCGAAGAAGCCACTGCGTGGCTCGCAAAAAAAATCGTCAAATGAAGACAGGTCGAAAATAATAGCGATAAAATAGTAAAGACTGATACATTAATAACAAATCGCTGAATCAATATCGAAGAACAAATATAAAGATTAGGGTGACATAAATATGACGCTCTGTAGATTTTTCAAAACAATTTATCCTTCTTTCTTTAGGAACAGATTTTCCAAAGATACCTCAAACTTCTAACCCAAGAATTGTAATCTTCGTTCTCATAGAATAATTCTTTAAAGCTCTTGTCCGTAAACAAAATTAGAGGTCGTTTTATTCGTAAAACTGAAATGTCAACTGTTTTCCTCGCATCGTGATGCGTCCCACAGTTGGTCTAGTTAGTCAAACTGCGCACCAATCGTAGCTGTACTCTGTGACAAGCGACGCCATAATACAATAATACATAATAACACATTTCGTCTAATTCGTGTTTGTTATAAATTATTATAATAAATTATTCAGAAAATATAACACTTCGCTGTTTATTTTGTTTTTGTGCTACAAGGAATTATAGAGCATGCAAAATTAATTTTTTGGTGGTAATTCTAAATTCCGAAAACCTTGAGCAACCACTGAATAATCATTGGCCGGCTAGAGCTTTCGCGTTGTTAATTTACAAATAATAAAGCGTAACATTCATGGGTGAGAGGTGCACGCAAAAAAAATCGATTTTTTAATGAAAATTTGAAATTTTGGGAGGCCTGAGCGACCTCCAAATGATTGTTGACCTCTCGCAACTCCGGTGACAATTTTTTTTTCTTTAACGAAGACAATCGGATGGTGAGAAAAAGGAAAACGAATAGAGCTCAAATTTGTGCCACCCTAATAAAGATATTGAATCGCAGATCTCTTGTCCAGCATACAATGATTCCCGTCGCTGTATCGTAATGAGTTCGAATAGTAAACTTTATTCGACAAGGTATTTTTTCTTCTTCCACTGAATGTGCATTATCACAGAGCAGTAAAGTACCAAATGACATTCCTTATCAAACATGGTTTTCCGTGATTTAATTTGTGTTCACAGAAAAATACTCCCGCTGGTGCTTAAAAAAAGTTTCCACATACGTGTATTCGCGTCTATGTGGGACGGCGCAAACCATTCGTGCTCGAGGACAATATTGCTCTAGGGTCGCAAAAGCACGCTTGGACTTTGCAATGCAGCGAACGTATTCGTGACCCTGCATATTCGGATCGAATTCGCAATCTTCATCATTGCGCGTAATTGCCCGGTGACTTATTTCCCCTTTTTTGTTCTTTGTTCGATGGTTACTTTTTTGTAACACACGTTGTAACATTAACCCTTGGGAGGGGGTAAGCTTCAGCGTGGATGGACACCCGTCACGCAAAATGAGAAAGAAAATCGCAGCTTTTCTGCATATATAATCGAATGCAAATTCAGTGGCGTTCCAACTCTCAACGCAGTAGGCACCTTCAGTGCAGTTTTTACTTGAGGCGGTATTGTTGTCTAAAGCACTGCTTTGGAGGTGTTTTTTAGGAGGGATAACTGTTAAACTGTACCAGTTTTCTTCCTGAAGGTTTACACGTTTATTGATCCTTCAAAAACATTTACAAATTGAAAATAAATAACAAATTTATTTTCATGCAGGTTTGTATGTATGTTTGGAACGGTGCGCAGAAAACGCCATCAATTGGTGACCAGTGCTGTGCACGTTGTATGATGTGGAAAAAAAACTGAATATATTCTTAACCTGTATAAGTGTTGTCGTGTTTCGAACCAGATTCAGTAAAACAAAATTACAAACTAGCCGCAAGCTAAGCTTTGATTATCAATTTTTCATATTTTTCTGGCCATTCTGCGAGTTATATAAATAAATAAAAATTATTTCGCCTCAATTCTGCTACCGAGGTTGAAAAACAGTCCACTGAAGGTGTATGTCAAATCTGGGCTCAAACTCTTAAATTTCAATTTCTTAAATAAAATCGTCATGAATCAATTCTCTATCGTCCGTCCAGCTATTTCCATTTGCTTTAGAACAATTCTCATTAACGTCCTAAGCACGATATTTGACGCAAGGAAGAAAAATGTCTTCTGAATCTTCTACGCAAGATTGGAAATTAGAGAAAAATGGATCGCAGTTTAAAAAACACGAATTGATATGCAAACGAATAATTTCGAATTGCAGTACTTTACACCTTGATGCTTTTAAACAATTGATATCTATTCGTGCGGTGGTTATTTGAATCTTCGAAAAGAGGTTCCCGAGTCATTTTTATTTTACTTCAAACACATCTCACGAGCATTTAAAGCACGAAATTTGACACGAAACACGAGTTTATAGTTTGAAACCTTCCAAAGTAAAATGGAAAAAAAATTCCGAGGCCGTCAATCGAAAAACACCGGATGGATATACGAAATAATAATTTCCAATTACAATACTAGCAATTGGAAATTGCAATACACCCCAATGTGCTTTTTTATTATTGCGAAACAGCATTCGCTCATTTCAATTGTGCTTCTTCAGTTAAACGCGTCGCGTTTACCCAATCGGCTTCTCTCACCGAGGAACTCGTGTAATATTGCCAGGTGAGAAAAAGGAAAAACCAGTCAAAAAGTTCTCGCTCTACTCGTTTAGCGTTTAGCGAGCTTTTCCAGTATCGCGGGATCGCGATAGTTGAACGGACGGTTGGCATCTCCCGTTTCCGATTATTTTTATCCAATGAAGCGAGCTGGCTCTATATTCGCCTGGTTCGAACTCGCGCGCGAGCATGCCGAGCAATTATTGCATACTTGGCGTGTACCACATCCAGTAATTATCAGCGATCGTCCATCCGCTGAGTCTTGGCATCCGTGCGAGAACGAGAGAGACGGAGAAGAAAGAAAGAGGGAGATAGATGCGCACACCGCCGTCGATCTGCACCAGGTAGAATTTTACACCTAGTCGTATTACCCGCTCGCGCAACCGTCTTTTTGTAATCCGCCCGCAGCACCTTCGAACGGAAACGAGGATCGCATCGGAGATCCTGCCGCAAAAAGATATCGCAGCCTCCGATATCGTGGAAGCTTCTGGTACTTTTGCTACTCGGGAAACTCGCGATATGCACGGACACCGGTGAAAAGTGGATTCCTAGCCATGCGGAATTAGCTCTCCTGCGCACGTTCGGTAATTCTCGTACGTGAAAACTCCTCTGTAATCGCTAGTATAAGCTTCACGAATCACGGTGAAAGTGTACTGGGTGTAGAAATGTGATTTTGCGGATTTAAAAAATAAAATAACACATTGATTTAAAACGTGATAAATGATTCCTGCTTTATTAAGAGTCTGCTCCATTGAAAGCTACAACGTTTGCCCATCTTCCAGGCAATAAACGAATTGCTGATAAAAGTCTGGTGGTTTTGAAGAGATCCAGTTATGAACCCAATTTTTTATTTCTTCGCAACAAGCGAACCGCTCTATAGAAACGGCTAACGGCATAGATCGGAACAAGTAATAATCCATGGGAGCAAAGCCTGGTGAATATGGGAGGTGATTCGAATCTCCCAGTTTACTCCTTCTAGATAATTCTTGACGGATCCATGAACATCTGGCATTATCATGCTGTAAATTCGTGGGGCACCCAACTGCCCCTAGAAGCCCCTTTCCTTTGGACCATTCTCGTGGCATTCAGGCGTTACGAAATGCATTGTTGGGTAACACTTGATGCTGCTGCTGATTCTTTTTCTATTCGACACGCATCTTCGTCCAACAATGCTTCCAATTGTACAGCTTCGAATTTTACAGTGGCATTTTATACCGATTGTCATCCGAATCAAAATCATGCTTTCCAAACTGTTGAAACTACTGTTCACACATGCTTACCGATGGAGCATGCTCTTTACAAGCATCCGAAATCAAATGGTGGCCTTCAGCTACACTTCTCTTTAGAAAAACATAATGCGGTAACACGCCCTGCAAATTACTTTTATTTGGTACAAAAATAGACATTTTCTATACGATAAATATAATAACGGTTTACACTTGAGTGAGGGAGCATCAGCTACTTTTGACAGGTGCGTACAGACCATTCGAATACAAGTATTATCAGCTTCAAGTACCAGTACGAGATAGGCCATCCATCCGAAATCCGTAAAGTAACACTCCGAGTGCAGAAATTTATTGGCGAATGTCCAGATCCTACCACATCCCTATGAGGATTTAATAAGGACACCGCACGTAGGAAGACCACATCGGAATCCAAGTGGATTCTGCCCCATTACCTGATTGACATGATATGAGAATTCCTTATTTGAAATTCTCAACCGGATGACCTGCACGATGAGAATCTAATGTACGAGCGTAACGTTGTAGTATAAAGATCCAATACGATAACCCATTGAATCCCTATCAGAGAGTAGGAACAAGTATGGGAATCCAATTGGATCCCTACGACAATTTCTATACGGGTCGTACATCCAATATTACAGAAAGGCAGCATTTACGAGTCAAAATCCTTGTCAAAACCAGTCACAAATATACGTATTTTTGCGTACATTTTTAATATTATCAACGATCAGGCTTATTAGTGACTATACCGTACATATACTCTTCCTCCGTTACTTTTGTAATACTATATAATACACGGGTTGATTACGAAGGTGACTCTAAAGTATTGGGTTGTCCGAAAAGTTTGCGCCAATTTTTCGACGTGCCACCTACCGAAAATCGGCACAAACTTTCCCGACAACCCCATAGTCATTTTTCTTCCTTTCATGATTTATTACTTTACTTGACATGTCTTGGATGTTGATTCGTTTGCAGTAAAGTGAATATAGGCATTGGATTTCTATATATCCGCAGTTATTTATTATTTACCCTCTCCGTTAACATAAAATCGCTTTAATATTTTTTGGACGAAATAACCAATAAAAGCGACATCCTCGATGTTATGGCGTTTTCCTTCGTGGCTTAAAAAATTTAGACAAATTATGTATGGATGTATTCAAATAACGCAGATACCAGATTCGTGCAGGACGAAGAAGAACTGCTATAAAAAAATTCATTCCGCCGATGCATGTTGAAGGATCCTGACTCTTTCGGAGACACAGATACGTTCAAAAAAAAAAAACTTCGAAATTTCCGTAAGTTTTACTAGACCATTTTTGAAAAAAATGCCGACGATCGACACGATTGATCGCGTACAATCGCAAAATTGCGCTAGAATTGGCTGTCAATGGAGGCACTGAATAAGTCAACAAGGGGAATAAACTACAACCAAATTCACGCTTTTTCACAAGAAAGTGTGATAAATGACAGAGACTCTTTTTTCAAAAAAGAAATACTAAATCTTAAAAAAACGAGTATTAATCCATCTAAAAGCGTAACAAAGATCTCCCAGCCGACAAGCATCTCACAAATCAAGCACTCGATACACTGCAAATCCGAGTGTATTGTTTTAACCCGGTTATATGTGTTACATCTTGTGGTCACTATTCACACATTTCCGAGTGTGTAATTTCGGGATTCGCTTAATGCCCTTTATGATACACAGTTAAGTGTATTATTTTTATGCGTATTAGGTATGTTATCTGATTACTTCTTATACGCTGCATGGGTGTTGGTTGAAAGCATTACAGCCCGTCTATTGAACGCATTTCATTTTACAGTTCTAGCTCGATGATTTTATATCGTCATTCCTTATTCCTTGAGTTCCTGAAATGATTTCATTCAAAGACAATATTTCGCCTACATATGGAATCGAGCCCACAACCTTTCTGCCTAATACTACGCACCCTACCCCTACACTACCGAGTGTTTGCAGCGTATTGATCACAAATATAACATAAGAGACTATATTAACACCTAAGGTTATCTGTTGTATCACATAAAACTATATCAATTGGTTAATGTCATTGCGATCATTAGAGAGTTTTATTAAATATCATGCTGTAACATTTTTCAAGTGTACCTATATACATCGAGGGGTTTTCACGTGAAACGGAGAGGGTGGGTAGAGAAATTATATATATATATATAAGATTATGTTTAGTATTTTACAATTGACATGTAAATTTTAAGATACTTAAATCGGATCAACATGTTATCACAATAACATGTCAAAATTTAATGCGCTTCAAGTCTTTAGGGATACACATAAAATGTGTTTTGCTGTAAAACACAAAACTGCGTTGTTTTAAGTTGTCTATGGCATTTAATTGTGTCAATTCCTAAAATGACACGACTTACGTGTAACAAATAATACACTTGGATTTGTAGTGTAGAGTTCGAGAAGCGAATAATGTCAATTCAGCAGTGACCGTTATCCCGTAAAACTATCGAAGTAAACATATCCCCCAATAACCGTAACAATTTGTCTCGAAAGTGTTCGAGAATGGGGCTTTTTACCTGGATATCGGTCATATCTCGTGGCAATGAACCTTACGCTACGATCAGCAATGTTGAAAGGCTGGGCGCGAGTTCTCGCGAGTTCTCGGGTGTACGCAGCGCGGGAACGAGAGTCCTGGATCCTCTCTCGTGCGCGCACGGTCCCCGGGTCTGTACATATACGTCTTTCGAGATGAGGCAAGAGTCTTCTTCTTCCCGATCACAAAGTCGTCCAGGGATGGATATGGAGGGAACACACCGAGAGGTTTAGCAGCGGGAACAGCAGCTTCGTGGTGGCTATGCGAGCCTTTTGCCGGGGCACACACGCGTTCTCTCGCGAGCCGGTATAGAGTCGAGGCTTCGCAGGTAATTGCTAGGCCGACGGGTCGATAATGAGGCCTGGCTTCGGGGAACCGATTACACCGAGAGAGGGCCCGAGCCAAAAGCCAAAGCCTTCTTTCGAGGTGTACGCGCGTGAGCTCGGGGACCGCAGTCAGAGAGAGAAAAAGAGAGAGAGAGAGAGAGAGAGAGAGCCAGAGAGGAGAGCACTCGCAGGAGTATAGAGAACACGCGGCGCGATGGAACCTCAAAGATTGAAGGAGAACCGAGTCGATTTTATATCGGAGTCCCTCCAAAATTCTCTCTCTCTCTCCCCCTCTCTCTCCCTCCCCCCCCCCCTCTCTCTCTCTCTCTCTCTCTCTTCTCTCCGATCCAGGATGACGTTACGAGATCGACGTATATCTGCCCGAGTAGAAATCTTGCTCCAGCTACAATAAACACCGGATCAGGCATCCTGATTTCTTTTTCCAGCCTTGATCAGAATTTTTTATCAAGCCCTGATCATTTTTGAAACACAATCCCTGACTTCCGTCTGATCAGGGTAAAAAATCAAGGGCTGATCAGGGTAAACTATCAAGGCCTGATCAGTGTAAAAGATCAAGGCCTGATCAGCGTAAAAAATTAAGGCCTGATTAGGGCTTAATTTTTCACGGCTCAGGATGACTGATTTATTCCTGAAATAAAAAATACAACGCATACACAAAAGAGAAAAAGGCACGACTTTATACATAACGCTGATCGTTTATTTTTTAATCTTAATATAAAATCTATCACATATATTTTTCACATATATCTATGTGGAAAACAAACATCATTTTTCTTGTATTTGTAATAGAACAAAAACTTGAAATAAACTAATATATTTTTTAAACAAAAACTTAAGAAACTTCGTGAATAAAGTAAATAGAGCTAAACGTTTTTAGGAAACGTTACATTGGGCGTTCTGTTCGTTTTTTTTCCGCGACGCTCGAAACTTGTCCCAGTCTTTTGCTGAATTAATCAGGCCTTGATACCGCTCCAACGGCTTGTCCAATTTGCTTCGAAAGAACTTCTATTCCGTGTTCCCTATATTTCGAAATGACAGCCACTGAAAAATACGAAGGTGTGTATCCCACTTAGAATTCAATGTCTACATATATATATCTATATAAGGTATGCACATTATTTTATTAGGGTGGCACAAATTTGAGCTCTATTTTTTTCCTTTTTTTCACTATCCAATCATCTACTCTAAAGAAGAAAAAAAATTGTTGCAAAAGCTGCGAGCGGTCATTTTTAAATGAAAATTAGAATCGAAGCAGGAGAGCCCGTACAGCGAAGACCAGCCAAATAATGGTAAGTTGACAGCGTAGTGCAGTTCAGTGGATGTAATGTCCATCTGAAGTGCATTTCTTATGGGCTAAATTGCACCGATGGAATTACTCTCACTTAACTGAACTACGCAGTCAACTTATCATTATTCGGTTAGCCTACGCTGTCCGGGCCCATACAGCCAAGGCTAACCAAATAATGGTAAGTTGACAACGTAGTGCAGTTCAGTGAGTGTAATGTCCATCCGAAGTGCATTTCCTATGGGCTAACTTGCACCGATGGACTTACTTTCACTTAACTGAACTACGCAGTCAACTTAACATTATTTGATTAGCCTACGCTGTCCGGGCTAATCAGCACCGATGACAAAACATTTACCAGATTGAACTACGCTGTCAGCTTACCATTATTTGGTTGGCCTATGCTGTCTCTTTTTCTACTCTGACGAAGGAGACGGACCAAGTAAAGGAAAATAAAAGCGATACACAAAACAAATATAAATCTACCTACATAGTGGTAGCGCCAATACATGCCAATCCTCAGGAATTTCGAGTTATTCCTCGTTGAGAGGATCTGTTCCGGATCTGTCAAATGTATCATAATAAATATTTCAACCAATGCATATATAATTTGGCGTATGGTTAATTTATAGTCAGATTTAATCCAATTTATATTTATAGAATTAAGAATTGTAAGGCTTTGAAAAAAATTAATTGTTATACTAACCTGCTGCTGTATTATTTCTTCTTTTTTTCCTTTATTCAGAGCCCGCTATTCACGTAGACGGAGTCGTGGCGCAATTTTCTTCCGCTTGTATCTGTCCATTTTATTCACAACGTACACGTTATATGTAAAAATGTATAAAGTGATTAATAATATGTCTCGTGCTTCTCTCATGTCTGTCCATTAGTTGACAAGATGAGGTTAGGCCCGTTTTTAACGCCAAACTGTAGAAGTCCAGTTACATGATGATTGCTTGAAATAAGCTGGATCAGGCGAATTGAAGTAAGCCGTAAGTCCAGTTGCTTGACATCGCCTGAAGCTAGCCGGGTCAGGCGAATGGAAGTAAGCCGTAAATCCGGTTGCTTGACCACCGCCAGACCCCAGCTTGATCAGGCAAATTAAGGCAAACTCAAGTAAGGCCTTCGTACTACAAGGTGATCAGGGGCAGATCAAATATCAGGCCAGCCTGACAATATTTCTACTCGGATGGAGATTAGAGGCTAACGGCCGAGTTCTCGCAGTTTCCACAAGGAACTCGCCAAAATCGACCAACGTGTTTTTCTTTCAAGCACATGCGGATGTGAAGAATGTCTCAAAATGACCGTACATATTAAATGGCGCGCCATTTTTTTCTGCGGCGACCATAGAGTACTAATGTTTGACAATACGCCTCTTGGATAACATGGCGAAGCGACGGCAACGCCGTCTGTCAGTTAACGGCGGCAACTCGAGATCGTTCTTCTCATAACAGTAAACATATGATTCGCATACAAATCGTTGCACGTTTTGGATGATTTATTTATTTAGTGCAATACGAAATTGTTAAAGGGCAATCATGAGCCACACTGCTATCAAATGTGACTTCCAGAACACTTTTGGAGATTTATTTCGCGGAAAATCTGTATCTAAAGGTAAGTAAATACCCGAAACATGAGATATTCTGTCAAATTCATTGCAATTTCTACTTCGTCTTTATTTGTAGGATTATCGTATTACAAATAACACAATGATGAAGTAATTGAAAATGTATAGGGCAAAATCGCACAGCCACCACGTTCAGAAGGTCGTCGCAATCCATGATACACCCGTTGGAGAACGAATTGTCCATGGGAAAGTATACCACAGACTAGAGCGCATAATCCATCGTACGACGTAAAAGTAAAAGTATGCATTAATTATGAGATCAATTAATAGTTGAATACTAATGTCAACAAATATATTTTCAGCTGTTTTTAAACCATACATGCAAAACAGAAATGGAAAACGAAGATGTATCTCCTGATCAAATAAATATGAATAATGAAGGAATACGTACATTGGTCATTGAAATTAGATTTAGTAAACCGCATTTTTTATTTCAGTATTTAACAGCATTAACAAACAACAGATTTTTTTCATTATTAAGGATAAGTATGGAATGTTAAATGAATAATATATTATTGGTGAATACTTCTTCATTACTCGTATTAAGAATGAGCATGAAATGTTAAATTAATAATATTCATATCAGAGATAAAAAAAAAATTAAAAATCATTTCCACGTGATTGTCTAAAAAAGCTGGGCTATTTTCGAAGTTAGACTGCTTGCCACCAACAAAATGAGCACTGCAGATTCGAGTATTTTTATTTGGCTGCCACGGCTTGTTATCTGATGTACTAGAATAATAAAACATTACAGAAAATCGAATGTTTGTATATTTTCAATACGTTCCTTGTATCAAATCGTCAAATCATATTTATTTACATTCTTCTGACAGCTTTTATGCCCTCATTTATTTTATTGATTTTCCAATTTCGTCTCGGAAACGAAAAAAAATCAATTTTCGATTCCGAGGAATTTTGGGAATTTTTCCGAATTTTTGCACCCCATAACACAACGATACCTCGTACCACGCATTTATTATTTACTACGCAGAGCCCTTTTTAACGCAATTAATACGTAAACCGCACAGCTGACCATAGTCGAACGTCCACGAGTTGCTTGAATTTGCCACCAAGCCACGCCACTAGAGATATCCAAGAGGCGTATCGGCATCAGGAAGTATTGAGGTTTAGTCGTTTAGAACGTTTGCAAACAGGGACGAGGCGGCCATTTATCGGATTTTGTGTTCCACACATAACCTCCATGTTTGTACTTTATATTAAAATAAAAATATTCGTGCTTTTCAAATAAATAATACGTTTTATTGATAAATCAAAATACCAGGTTATTTTGAAACATGCTATACAAACGACCCGCGATGTTTATGGCAATATGGCTGATAAATATAAACAAAAAGACGAATCATTGATCAATAAAGTTTCATCGCGTCGCCGATAGAAAAATAACCAAATCCAGCCACAGTTTTTCCTATTATATCGAGTTATTTCAGCAGACCGGACTCCGGTTAACCTAACTCATTGCCTTCGTCATTCGTCAGCTGATCGTTTACCGAAATATTTCTCCAGCCGAGAAAGAACCGTCACGCGGTTCTTTTTCTTTGTTTATCCCGTTGTCGGATCTCGTGTCGTGTGCGAAATCACGAGCGGCAACGCAGACAGAACGAAGTCTCACACGATGCTGAAATGATGCTTTTCCATAAGAGAGATCGGCGCCTCCTCGTGGGAAAAATGAATGAAAGATGTCTCCCTGTTTCTTTTCCTCTCGCGTCTACGTTTCAGGCGCACGCGATTCCGGTAATTGCGCAATTATATACATCGCTTAGAATAATAAAATGGAACGAGGCATCCTCAACAGCCTGATGATTTTAGTTTTCAGGAGAAAGCACATTCTTTCACAATTTACGCCATGAAAACATCTTTGTTTCATAACCATTTCATGTTGTATGGCATTGTACACGGGCAATTTTGAGCACCGGTGAATCGATTCATTTTGTGATCCGGAGATGAACGTTCGAGACGGACTTCTCTCCAATCGATAGATTGGCAGATCGAACACAATACGAGATGAATTCCACAATCCAGTTTTGTACTTGACCAACTCCTCGCCTTCATCACACATTTCTCCTTCGTCTTATTTTGCGTTGCGCGCGTCTAACGGTGAAAACTAGACCCGAGAGATCTTCCAGAGGCGGATGCTGCGGAGTTTTTGCTTTTTTGTGTGTTTAGATAAATATTGTGATTGATAAAATTGTTTTTTACGAATAGAAGGACACCAAGCCCTCTTCAAGACATCACGTGCAATATTACCAGGGGAATTAGAAAACCATCGTAATAGAATATTGCATCGATATAAGGGAAGTGATAACGCTAAGGTCATGTTCAAATAAAACAATACATACACGAGTCAGTCAACTTTAATTATTTTTTAAGCTAATCAACATTTATTAATCTTTTAATTTTGGAAGCAAAATTATCAGTCTCTGATTTGTACCGTACAATATATATTTTTCATTAAACCTTTATTTTTCCCATCTTACTCCGAGTGTGGGGCAAGATGAAACAGCGCTGGGAGAATGATGGTACACAAATCATTGGCATCTTTCGCGTATGCGAGTAGTTTCATTCCCAATACCAGCAATTTCATAAGCCAATTGTCTAAGTTCTGTAGGATTAGTCCGAATAATCTTGCTTCCATCTCATTTCAAAGGGTTAGGCTACACAGTAACGGGTATAAAATCATGTGCGAATTTAACGATTTTTTTTCGTATGGAAAAGTGATTCACTCATAAGATTAATTATACATCTATTTAGTATGATTTTCAAGCTATTAGGAAATATATATATATAATATTTTTCGATGTACAAAATGGCCGACTACTGATATTTTCTTTTGTTATATTGTTTTTAGGCGCTCCGCGGCGTGACATTTAGCATCCACAATTTTTTACCTAAAACGAAAAACAAAAATTCTCGTCAACCTACATTAAAATACCTAGAGAAGTACGTACAGAATTTAAAAAATATTGTTTTATTCAAAAGTTGTAGGAATTTGAACTTGAATTTGAATTAAACTTGAATTTTCAGTGAAAAATGTCGTATAAAACTGCTCATAAAATAAAAAGTTTTCGATTAATCAGAAATTCCGTACGTACTTCTCTGCGAAATGCAATAAGGAACATAACTTTCGAATTTAAAATAAATCGAGTGAAAGTTGTTGAAGTTATTTGTCACGCCAATTGGAAAAACGCTGTTTCGAGAAAAACGCGTTTAAAGTTTTACATATGCCTCTGGCCGTGCCAGAGGTGGGCTTACGTTATACGCTAAAAGTAGGGGAAAAAAATGTTCTTGCTATAAATCGAATAGTAACTTATTCTTATGATGATAAAGCAAGAAAAAAAATTGATTTTTTGATACTTCTACTGTGGCCTTACCCCTTAATCATTTTTAAGTTATTTTTCTTCCCTGGTAGAATCAGCGGTTGAAGAGGAACCGAATGCTTTACTAGTTTCATTTCACCCGTTCTACCGTAAATAGTGGTAAAATATTGCGGCTTTGCGATTGCTTGTATTCATCTTGCCCCATTAGATGGTTAACGAATTAAGAAAAAATCACGCAATAACCTTGAAAGTTTTTGCGAAACCGTTCCTATTATATTAATAATTAGTCCTTTTATTGTGTTCACCTACCTGTCTCTAATCAATGTCAGTAACTCAAGTGAATTGAAACGATGTTAAACTTTGCCAAAAATTACATCGTTTTGTCAAAAAATCGATATTATTTTCTCACTCGAGACGCGTGTTTCCGCCTAGTTACTTTCACACTCATTCGCCTGGCCGCCGCCCCTCCACACTCCAACGGGACCACTGTTGCTGCACACACTGTTTAGTAGCTAGGCTTATGATTCATCTTACCCCGCGTATTCATCGTGCCCCGAGTTCCCTACTCTTACGACAGATATCGAAAAAGTCTGTGGAGAATATATATATGCGTGTTAAATGAGAAGTAATTGCTTAATTATCGTCAACTACGATCTGCGAAAAACGGAGTAAGATGAAACAAAAAGTTGAATCAACGTTGCTATTGACTTTGAGTGTTTCTTTCCACGGACTTGGAAAATAATGTACTCCGAAGACCACGCGAGCAGTGAAAAACTCGTAGTTTCTTCCTGCATGCGATACGCGTATTAACGCTACGACTAACTGCCCTCCGATACGGAGTAACTGCGGTGCATACATTTGTATTTGTATCCAAGTCCTTGGGCGCGATTGACGGACAGTGGAATTTTCAATAATGTGGAGAAGCAAGAATAGGCTTCGTGCAAATTCAATATTCTACGTAGCTTCTTTTTCAATGACTATTTTGAAAACACGCCAGCTTGTGGTATACGTGAAAGTTCGAATATTATAAAATAACGAGACCGCTGGAACGTCGTTCAACAAACGATGGGATCTCTTAATAGGGATTTTTGTTGAACCTCAACATACTAGACTCGTATTTCATATTTAATGGTATGTTTGCTTCAATTGAATATTTTAATTGATAATGAATTAATTCGTAAGTGAAACCTTATATTTTACTCCGACAAACGTTTGTTCAAGTTCGATAGACCTCTTTACTGCAATGGAATTGTGTGCTCAATTCAAATAATGCTTTGTTTCGTTAAATATGGAATAAGCACGAGATCATCTATTTTCGTTGAATAGACGATTTCGTTTGAAAAAAAAATTATCGTTTTTGTTGGCCCAAATAATGTATAAACATTCTAAGAACGATATGGTGTATATTTATGAACGTCCAAAAATGATATGGTACGAAGAAAAATGGTCTTTAAGCCTGAAACGCGATTTTCTTGAAACCATGTTTTCAAAATAAAAGAAAGTGTAAAAATCAAAATTTTGTAATAATCGTAGGTATTTCACTAGCAAAACTCATGTAGTTAAAGAGAATTTTGTTTTCATTCTAGGTGCTCATGTGCGTCTCCACCGAGTCCACACGTGGAGGGCCTAAAAAAAGACGTTTGTCTATAGGCCCCTAGGCCGCCATTTTGTATTTTTTAGGAAAATGAAAAATTAATTTCAGTACCTGCAGATATGTAAAATAAACCCTCCAAACGTCATTTTCATTGCTTTATTAGTATTTTTTCTAATTTTCCATAAACGCCTTGTTTTTCGACCATCCAAAGATATACAAGGCCTTCAAGGGATCTCCATAAGCTTGAAATTTCGAGAGTACGATTTTTTTCATATTGCATAGTTTTATAGCGTGGGGTCTTTAGTTTAATTAGTAACAAAGAATTTGTAAAAATGCCAAAAATCGATCATGCTATGACGATTTTTGTTCAGGGTCAAATCGTCCACTGCGGTACGGCGAACTACCCCTTTGCGATTTATCCTTCAAATTCGGACAGGCCATAGTTTATAACATTTTCTATCGTATGTCCAAATGATTTTTTAAAAGTGTTTATTCATTTGTTAATAACAAATGTTGAAAGTAATTTTTTTTGTCAAAAATCGAACATTTTTCTACAGCTCACCATTTATATAATCTTAATTTAAAAAAATATTATACTAACTTAAGGAAGTTTTATTATTACACTAAAATATAAAATATTATATAGTATTAATAATATTATAATATTATAATATAAAAAAAAATAATTTTCTTCCTTTTTCATTTCAAATTACTCCGTTGCCATGCAGCAACGGCAGTACTTCGCTTAAACAATAATAACTTCGATGTTTATTAATATTTTTTAATAAAAAAACTCGTGTGTGGCAAAACTATGTATTAATTGTATAAAAGCCCGATCCCGTCATCAATTAAAATAAGAAAATGTATTAACTCTCACTGTAAAAACATATAGAAAATCAACCGATTTTTGGGTCCCAAACTGAAGCAAACCCGTTAACACTAGAAATTATTTGAAACTACAAGCATGCTTGATATATAATCATTAGGGTGACACAAATTTAATCACTATTTTTTTCCTTTTTCTCACCATCGAATTATCTATTTTAAAGACGAAAAAAAATTGTCGCCAAATCTGCGAGCGGTCAAAAAATATTTAGCGGTCGAAATCGATTTTCCTTTCGTTCACCTCTCACCCATGAATTTTACGCTTTATAACTTCAAAATTAACCTCGCAAAAACTCTAGCCGGTCAATGAATATTTAGTGGTCTCTCGAGAGCTTCGAAATGTCCAATTTTCGCCAATTTTGTTTACTCTTCTCACTCATAAATTTGACGCTTTGTAAAATTTTCAAAACAATTAATCGTTTGTCTTTAGAAACAGATTTAGAAACAAATGTCCGTAGACAAAATTATAGGTCTCCCGTTTTATCGGGTCAGAAGTGTGAGGTAAAATCCGTTTCTAAAGAAAAAACGGATTTTTTGTTTTGAAAATTTTACAGAGTGTTAAACTTATGAGTGAAAAGAGAGAAAAACTTCGCGACTATTGGAAATTTCGAAGCTCTTGAGCGCCCACTAAATATTCATTGGCCGGCTAGAACTTTCGCGAGCTTAATTTAAAAATTATGAGGCGTAAAATTTATGGGTGAGAAGTGAACAAAAAAAATGATTTTTTAATGAAAATTTGAATTTTTGGGGAGCTTGAGCGACCTCCAAATACTCTTTAACCGCTCGCAGCTTTCGCAAGAATTTTTTCTTTTTTAAAGTAGATAATTGGATGGTGAGAAAAAGGGAAAAAAGAGTCGAAATTTGTGCCACCCTAATAATAATACCTTCAAATCTAATAAACATTTTGGTAGACGTAAATAAAAATACAGCTACTCCAAAAAAATCAACAGTCCAATGTATTTAAGTCGTGAAACAAAAAGCACTTATTCCAACAATAAAATACGTCGTACCAATCCAGATTTAACAAAAGGAATGTCATTCACACGAAATCTAAGTACAGAGGCCAATCGACGTTGAATATGAAAAAAAGTATACTTCTTTGTAGTTCGACCCTGCAACAAGAAGGAAGTAAATAAAAATGGTCGTAATTTATCTTAAGGGATGCTGCGGAAGGATAACTGGGCGAGTTATTGGACGTTACACTGTACATTTGTTCGCGTACGAAAGCTGAAGTCTGAAGTCTCGGAGCCATTAGATCAAGAACGCATGTACATGAACGCACACAGATTCGATACGTGCCAGTTATAATTCTCTCCGGCTACTGGGATGAGAAAGACACTGAGTAGCCGCCGGTATAGGTGATCTAATTTCACGTGCAGTCGTGCAGAAAATTATCAGCACCAGTGCATACACCCGTACAAAGAATAGCAGCACAGCCAGCTCGCGATTACGAAATACACACACACACACACACACACACACACACACACACACACACACACACACACACACACACACACACACACACACACACACACACACACACATGCACACACTCGGGTCTTCAGGCTTCCAATCTCAGCCGCGGAACTAGATCGCCGTAAAACGAAAAATCCATGGTGGTAAATACATTTCTCCACGTCGTTTTTCGTACATTAGTGGTGTTTTTTTTTTCGTTTGCATTTCCGGGTTTTTCATCGCTCTTTTCCTTCAACCGTTCGTTATAATCAAACGCTCCACTTTACAAGAGTACAAGTGCAATGGGATTCACGAGAGCGAGAGCAAATTCTCGCCGCGTTGAACTAATTCGCCAGGCAAGTGAAAAACGAGGGATTTTTGTCTCAACGAATTTTTTTATTTAACTCATTGTGGAAAGACATGGAAAATAAATTAGCAAACGGGTAAATTGTCGAAGCTGTGAATAATTAAAAAATGACTAAATATAAATAAATAAAATAAAGATTTACAGTAATTGTACGGAAAAAAGGATCACAAGATCGAAATCACGTTCTAGTCGAAAAAATCTTTTAGTGGAATGTTTATTCGTTATTATTGTCTAGGAATTTACAAAAATCGTTTTTTTCTGAGTTTATCTTATTCCTCTATATATCGTTTCTATAAACCGTTTAATAATACTCATAAAATTAGCTGAGTTATAGAAATGATAACAAGTATGCTCCGGGAGCGCGGTCGAGACGCAGCAACTTTGAACGCGTTTTTCTCGAAACTATGCTTTTCGTACAGGCAACTACGATATCAGAATTGAGTTGTAATAATTTTTTATCAGTCGTAGAATGGTCAGAAAAATAGGACAAATTGATAATCAAAGTAGCATGCTGCCACTTGGTAATTTTTGTTTTGCTGACTATGTGGCACATCTATCACAATACTCATAGAAAATCAGAATACGTTTGGTTTCTTTTCAAGTTCGGACAACGGCCACAACACTGGTTGCCAATTGGGGGCGTTTTCCGGGCACAGTTGTAAACATACGTGCAAAAGTGCATGATAATAATTTATTTTTTTTTTCTTCAGTTTGTCCATATTCTTGAAGGATCAATAAACATGTGTATTTATTTTTTTCATATATATATTTTTTTATTTATTTTTTAGTTACAGTCGAACTTCGAGACAACAAATATTTAGGGATGTTCGTTATATCGAGTTTTTGTTATATTGAGGTTTCGTTATATCAAGGTCATGGTCATTAAAATGTTATTCAAAAAAGATATATATTAGTACTATGAATATAGGGATATTTTTTTAAAGAAAGAAAGGTTTAAATCAGAGCAACTTTTACAAGCAATTAGCAATTAAAGCATAATGTATATTATTATGTTGTTGTGTCAAGGTTTCAAGTGTCTATCAGAAGGGAATGGACAAATCTTCGTTATATTAAGGATTTCGTTATTTCGAGGTTCGACTCGAATTCTATTCTAAAAATTACCTCCCAAACAGCGCTCTAGACAACAATACTGCCTTAAGGCGGGAGCCTGAATTAGAAGATCCGAAAAATCGTTCTTTTTATTGTTTAAATTGATAGATAAACTATCCAAGAATATATTTACAAAGCTACAGAGGCCAATTGTAAATATTTTCGAAGATACAAGGCCAAAAGCAGAGAAGAGATTGATATTTCATATTGATATTTCCTCCTATCGACAACTTTGAAGCGCGTTTTCTCCAGTTTTTATTTTCACGATTTTTCCAAATTGACGAGCATGATAGCAAAAAAAACTAAACGATCTATTGAATCAAACCAAAGTTTATGTTCTTCAGTATGAAAATCTCTTCTAAGTGAATTCAAAAAGTCGTTGAAAAAGTATTTTTAAATCGTTTTATAGCACGTTAAAGTGTTTATTTTAAACACTTTTTTTTCAAACCTAAGAAAAGTTATAATCCCACGTTTTTTTCCGTTTTCTTTAAATTCACCCAGAAGAAATTGTATGACAACCCATGCAGAAATTTTTTGGGGACTCCCCAGATCCTACCAGATCCCTATGGGGATTTGATAGGGACGCCCCAAGTAAGGAGTCCACACTGGAATCCAAATAGATTTGTTGGGGATTCCCCAGGTTCTACCAGATCCTTATGGGGATTTGATATGGACACCCCAGGTAGGGAGACCACATTGGAATCCAAATGGATCCTGGACTGTTTCCAGATTAACGTGGTTTGAGAATGTTTTACTAGAAATTATATAAAATAGGATTTCGCGACGCTCTGTAAAAAATTATTCTTTGATGGTCCCGTGCACAGATTTGCTTAGGAGTTTCAAGATGCACCAACGTGTTTCTAGGAATTTGTTAGGATATCGAATAATACAATATATAATTATATTCTTTAGTAACTTCTTTACTTTAGTGCTTACCCATATTGTATATTTATAGTTCGTTATGGGCTAGTATTTTTTATACGAATAAAAAAGCTTGTTATAAATTTTAATATGCACACTTTTTGAATTTTTAATACTTGTGCGCATAAAAATTTGTTTTGGACGTGACGGCAAGCGGGTTACGATTGCGTCTGCGGTTTATCGTTGTGGGTGTGGAGTTTTGTTAGAGCGGCTTAAATGAGGTTTTAAAAGAAAATTAAATGTAAGTATGAAATCATATTTTTATAAACATGATATCTATTACACATTCGCTTAAGTTTGTAGTCCGTAACATCAATTTCCACCCGACCCGGTGGATTTTTCATCGGGATCCAATAGGGATTCCCCATCGGGATCTAACAGGGATTCCTTGTCGGGAGCCAATAGGAATTCCCTATCGGGATCCAATAAGGATTCAGAAAATCGCTTCCGACAAAAGAAAGACGTCGTGCGATAGAACATAAGCGGCGCAGGGTACATATATATTCGTGTCGTCGTTGAAAAGCGCGCGACGATCGAGTTACTGCGCAATCGCGATCGTAAAATTTATTTACTCCAAACACGCATTAATGTTTGTTACATTCCAATGATGCAAGCATCAACCTTATTAAAGTGTTTAAATTTTACTAGCTGACCCGGCGTACTTATGCCACATATGCATGTGGCATATGCCACATGCTTCTTAAATTACGGTTTTGTCGGGAAAGATTTGATCGTCTTGGTCGCAGCATTGTTAATGATGATTCAAAGAGAAAACAAATTACTGATGATATTATCAATTACGTTTAGCTATCATTTTTATAATTGTCAAATTTTTTACCATTTTTTTACCATTTTTTACCAAAGACAAAATTACGTTTAGCTGTCATTTGAGTTTTGTTATTCCACTGTGGTTTGGGTTTTGTGTCATGTCAGATGTGTTTTTGTTATACCACGTTTTATAGTGACTTGACTGAAACGCGGTCGAACGGGATAAAAAGTATCCTATGTCCGTCTCCTGGTTCTAAGCTACCTCCCCACTAATTTTCAGCTAAATCCGTTCAACCGTTCTTGAGTTATAAGTGGTGTAACTAACACCACTTTCTTTTATATATATAGATACTAGCTGACCCGGCGAACTCTGTTCCGCCTTAGAGGCAATAAATAAGCAGATTTTGGATTTTATTCAATTCAATTTTTTATCAGGAAAAATATAAGTATAAACAATCAAGTATTTTAATGATTCTTTATTGTTTATGTATTTTGGTGCATCGGTTGTACTCTTCAGTTAAGCACCTTGTGATACACGACATTTTTTGTTTTATTATCAGGCGCAAATACAAACAACGCAGATGGGCTTCCGACCCGTGAACATGCCCATGTGAAAAACATTTATTTTCAAGATTCAGACCACAAACTTTCAAAGATTGTCCTTGTGATTTGTTAATAGTCATGGCGAATGCAAAACGGATCGGAAATTGAAGTCTTTTAAACTCAAACGGCATATCGGTTGGGATCATCGGGATCCTCGGAATGAGAACTTCCTCACCTTCGAATTTTCCTTTGAGTATCGTCGCGTAAATCACATTGTTCATCAATTTACTTACCACCAAACGCGTACCGTTGCAAAGTTTTGGTGGGTTTATGTTTCGAAGCATAATTACTACGGAGCCAACCTTGAGGCGTAAATTGTGCGGTGGTAAGCCAGGCACATCCAAAGAGTTTAAAAATTCAATTGGATAGTTGGTGGCTTCATCTTCGTTTGTTACACAGTCAATTGATTTGAATAAATGCAATGTTCCAATGATATCATTCTGAATTATGTAGTTTAGGTCATCTACATCTTTATTCTTAGCCGCTAAAATTGCTCGTTGACTCAACCATTCATTATTTTTGTAGTTAGTAATGATGTTTGGAAATACTTTGTTGATAAGTTCGTCTTTCGATGAGACAAAGTTACAGAAATTCTGAGGAAAAGAAATCAATCCGCTTGATTCGTCGACCGGTACTCGACCATTACCGATAGTAAGCAATTGCTCAGAGAAATCTTTAGCAGATGTATCATTAAGCAATGCAAATCTCATGTTTGTTGTTAGCTGAAGTTTCTTTACATAGCGCCATAGATTCGATGATTTGAGGCAAGCGTTTATTTCGTCGGCAGCAGTTGATCTTGGAATTACTGGCAGTGTTTGGCGGAAATCGCCAGACAGTAAAATCATTGCGCCTCCAAAACATCTTGAGTCATTGCGTAGATCTTTCAATGTTCGGTTGAGTGCTTCTAATGCACGTTTATGCGCCATTGTGCATTCGTCCCATATTATGATTTTCGATGCTGATAAAACTTTGGCCATTGCGGAGTTTTTTGAAATATTACATATTGGTTCTTCAATAGTTTGAAGATTTAATGGCAATTTTAATGCTGAATGAGCCGTACGGCATCCTTCTAACAATGTGGCTGCTATTCCAGAAGAAGCAACTGCAAGCGCAATGTTGGATCTCGCACGAACAGTGGCTAAAACTAATGACATCAGGAATGTCTTACCAGTTCCACCAGGGGCATCCAGGAAATATAAGCCACCATTTCTATCATCAATTGCCTTCATTAATGTATCATAAACTTGCTTTTGTTGGGGATTCAACAGTGGTACATTCGTTTGAACTACGAAATCTAATTCCTGGTGATCATATTCACGTTCCCGTTCCAATTCTCGATCAAATGCGTCATTCATTTCACGATTTGGCGCTGGCATTCCTAATCTGACTAATAAACTGCCGCACATAAGGTAACACATGTCTTCGATCAAGAGTAAAGCCCGATTATGTATCTCTTCATTCATCTCAAGATCGGGATTTCTGGAACTGACACGATTTTGATGTAAAATATCTTCTGACATATTATCCTTGTATTTATGCCACATGTTAGCATGCACTGAAAAAAAAATTCAGTTGCTTTAACAAAATGTATCTTTAAATACGTTCAACTTGATTTTTGATTGGCATAACAGACATTTTGTTAATCTAACGATAGTTTTAGTGGTGTGAACTGTAGCTAAATAAGCTACAGTTCACACCACTAAAACTATCGTTAGATTAACAAAATGTTTGTTATGCCAATCAAAAATCAAGTTGAACGTATTTAAAGATACATTTTGTTAAACCAACTGAATTTTTTTTCCAGTGTGTGTATTTATGCCACATATGCATGTGGCATATGCCATATGCTTCTTAAATTACGGTTTTGTCGGGAAAGATTTGATCGTCTTGGTCGCAGCATTGTTAATGATGATTCAAAGAGAAAACAAATTACTGATGATATTATCAATTACGTTTAGCTATCATTTTTATAATTGTCAAATTTTTTACCATTTTTTTACCATTTTTTACCAAAGACAAAATTACGTTTAGCTGTCATTTGAGTTTTGTTATTCCACTGTGGTTTGGGTTTTGTGTCATGTCAGATGTGTTTTTGTTATACCACGTTTTATAGTGACTTGACTGAAACGCGGTCGAACGGGATAAAAAGTATCCTATGTCCGTCTCCTGGTTCTAAGCTACCTCCCCACTAATTTTCAGCTAAATCCGTTCAACGGTTCTTGAGTTATAAGTGGTGTAACTAACACCACTTTCTTTTATATATATAGATAATATGAAAAGTATTCAAAGAATATCCCGCCCATAACTGCACAAGTATTTTTGCTTAATAATAGTATAAAAAGTGTATAAAAACTACGTTACAGCATAAGAAGTATTTAAAGTATTTTTAAAAAGTTCATAAAGTATAAAAAGTACTCGAAGATATAGATATAAGATATAAGTATTCGAAGAATACTATACAAAGCACTATAAATATTCAGTATGGGTAAACAATTTAAAAAAAAACAAAATAAGTATATTGTGGTATTCGATATGTACTCCTTTGTAAACAATAAATTGATCTCTTTAGTGTATCGATGCTTTTATTTTTTGTAGCATTTTGGGCTTACAGAATGCGATATGATCGATCAAGCATCGTATCGGATTCCGTTCAATACTGTGGGGAAGCTTTAAGATTCTTACATTGGATTCCGGTGGGAAATCCCTATTGGATCCTAATAGGGAATCCCTATGGAATCCCTATGGAATCCCGATAGGAATCCCTACTGGATCCCGATGGGAATCCCTTTTGGATCCCGATGGGAAACCCTTTTGGATCCCGATGGGGAGTCCCTCTTGGAATCCAATGTACGAGCGTGACGTTTCCTGATAGGGATCCAATGGGGTGTCCCGTTGGATCCCTATCAGGGAGTGGGGAGAAGTAGGGGAATCCTATAGGATTCCAAACACAATTTCTACCTGGGAATTAAACATTTTATTGGTTCATTTGGTTCAGTCAAGAACCACGAGCTACATATTTCCTGCCGATTGGGGACTGCAGTGGCAAGGCGCACATGGAATAGGCTGATAAATCTACAGTTATTTATTGTTTCATGTTGAAATTTTTCTTATACATTCCAAATGTACATGAATAGATACCTCAATGTTTACTGGGCTCGCTTATTTTTTTCCCTTCTAAAAAAATGCTCATAAAAACGCTTTTTGGACCTTATTATTCACGCTCTCGCCTTCATGATCGGTTGACGTCATGTTGAAACCGAATTTTCGTACTTTCTCACCGACATCCAGTTATTGATTTGAAATTCAAATCGTCATTTCAGACCTGCCACTTTATGGCAACGAGATCCACGATTTTGTGTACGAATACCAAAATTTATCAGACATTAGTAAAATACTACTAGAGTTAAGGGCGGGGTAAAGTATTTAAATTTTTTTTCATTTTTTTTTCATTTTTTAAATGAATGCATAATATATCAAGAATATTGTGTTAAAATTTCAAGTCGATCGGAGTAAAATTGACGAAGTTATGAGTATTTGAGCGTCTATTGCTCCATGCCGTTCTCTTCTCTTCTGCGTTTTTCAAACCGTTTTTCTGAGACTTGTCATATTTGAAGTCCGTGTGCACGATAACTCAAAATCTACTGGACCAATCGCTTTGAAATTTTGCACAGTACTTCTTCACATAATTCACCAGGTATTGTCGAGAGCTTTTTTTTAAATAATTACTAATTTTTCAACAACAAATTAGCCGATTTTTTTTAGCGAAAATCGGGTTTTTGGCTCCCAAGTGCTACGAAAAATCGAAAAAAAAAATCCTCCCGTCATTACCTCGAGAAACATCTCCTTTAACAAATGCATTTTGATTTTTTTGTTTCAAATGATTCTGTTGCGAGCTATGGTGCACACCGCAAACCAACTTTTTTTCGAGGCGCCTCCGGGGTTTAATTTTCACTCGCTCAATTTTGAATATTTTGCAATGCAAATTTAGGAGAATATTGTTCAAATGTTACTTTATTATATGTAAATTTTTCAATAAACGAACACTATTCGTTACGCAAAAAAAAAACTTAAAAACATGCCTTTTTTCGCCGAATTAACTTTACCCCGCCGTTAAACATACATTCTTTTATTAGAAACAATATCTTTTCACGATTATATTAAATATTCGTATTATTTCAATTAAAAACATAAAATCAGTGTAAATGTAATGCGCGAAGTTTTCACCGAATAAAAACTGCGGAAAGAACATTAAATGTGTTGGCAAGATTGCAAAAGCACTTTGAGTAAGGAGTTGGAAGTCCGTTTCCACAAATTTTCCATCGCAGGGAAACGCTTCGTGTACGTGAAAAATTATTTCGGAAATGTATAAAAAAAACCGATCAATTAGAGGCTTGGATGAGAGGCTTGAAAATGAAAAAAAAAAAGTGAATTCGGACATGAAAGTGTGCTTACTGCAGTGTGTGACAACACCGTTATCGCAAACGCTGTTAATTTGACCACCTTAAATTGTGGTAAAATGACCTGCCTTCACAATACGTTCGCCTTCTATAAATTTGCGTTGTTTGGGATTGGTACCGGCCTAGTCACAAATTGCACTTATACTTATCATAATATCACAGAAATTTGTACTAAACTACACGAGTGTTTGCGTTTGACGATCCTCTTATCGCCGCCATGTTTTTTAGGCTCCGCCCATATGACACATCCCAATACCTTAAATACTAATAATAAGTTTATTTGCGTGAATGTCTGAAGTCTATTCCACTAATCTGAAATTTGACTAGCCACAAATATCCGGGTTTTCTTTAAATTTAGTCCTATTCAATCTAAACATGGCACTGACAGAAAAATTCCTTTGATATTAACTAATCGCGTCTATTTGATTTTTTTTAATTTGAATTAACTAGATTTTTCGTGGAATCAAATATTGCGTATTGCATTCCATTATTGGAATTATTTGTTTTTAATATTTTTATTTATTCATATGAAAATCGATTTAATATCGTCTAATAACGAAATATTTTTTTTAATCCTAATAAATCTGTGATTCGGTTTTATCTGTTAAATTTTTTTTTTTGTTGTATGCACTGAATGGATCAATTTGATTTTTTTTATTTAAATTAAATATAATTTTCGTAGAATCAACCATTTTTCTTTTTGATTGAACTTGTGATCTGTCGTTATTGCAGGACACATATCAAACGGGTGTGGGGGCAGAGAGGGTGTAGACACAGAAATTATATATATATATATATATATATATATATGTTATGTTTGAAAAATCTACATTATGTTTTACAAAACACTCTCTAATTATCACAATGATATAAAGTAGATGATATAGTTTATGTGATACAGCAAATAATTGTGAGAATTCATTTGGTCTTTGATGCCATATCTGTGACCAAGATGTTACAAGCACTTCGTAGCATAGGGGCAGCGTGCGTACTCGTATAAGTAGGTAGGTTCTAGGTTCGATTCCATATAGGTGGTGTAAATATTTCACCATGTAGGTGAAATATTTACTTCGAAAAAAATAATTTCAGAAAGCTAGGGATTGACGAATTACGATACAAAATCGTTATGGTAAAACTCTTAATTAAGGTAATCCTATCGCCAGGCTTCAATGCATAGGATTTATATAAATTTTTTTTTGAGCTTCACTAAATATGTATTAAAAATCGTCTCTGTAAAATGTAAGGGTCGGTTATCGACCTAATTACAGAGAAAAAAATTATTTTAATTGCGTATTTTTGTGAAGGAATTCCGATGCGACATACAAAAACCCAATTTCCGGTCGCTCCAAAAGTATATATAATAGTGAGAATCCGTCAGATTCTTTAAAATAATCAGATTTACATACTCAACACTTGTAGTAATCCAATGCTCTCAGAAAAAAATGATGCTTATTGATCTAATTTTTATGTAATATCAAGGTTAATTTGAACAGCCGGTATTGGATTTGTTGTCACTTGCTACGATAAAGAGACATGACAGCAAGGCAACAGCTGACTGTAGTCCTAACCCCATCGCACTCATTCGAATTTTCACACATATTTCATTTATAACCGACATATTTCGCCGACTAAAATTTTCCACGCTTGGTACGGACTACGAGTGGTTTACCACTCGTGGCCCGTACCAATGCTGTACGTACCGTACCAATGTACCCGAATACAATGCTCTAAATTTCGCGCACCTGACATTGTTTTGATAGATCGACGTTGAAAAGAATGGAGGTTAAACTCACCTGGTTGAGTAAAGAGAAACGGAGATAGAACCAATGTTGCCAAATATCAAACCTAGAGATACTGCACGAATCGTTGGAATAAGTATTTTTTTCATTTTTTAAATTAAATGTAAACATTCATTAAACAGCTTACACGTTGAAAATTTTAGTTATTACAAATTATTTTTATGCATATGTTAAAAATATAAATTGTATAAGTCTCAAGTATTATCAGTGATATGACTAGTGTGAAGCGATAGGATTACCTGAAGGGGTTTTGAAAAAATCCCCACTTGCGATTTTGAAAAAATCGATTTTTTTTATTGCATTTTTTTGAAGTATAAGTATCTGAGAGTATGTCCTGAAAATTTCAAGTCGATCCGAACAAAATTGACTGAGATATGAGCGTTGAAAGAGAAGAATCCGTTGTGTAAACGACCGGAAATTGAAACTTTAAATGCGTTTTTCTCAAAATGGCATTTCTGAAGTCGGTGACCAAGATTACTCGAACACTAATGAACCGATCTTCTTGAAATTTTGCAGGCTTATTTAATACATAAAAATGTAGTCTTTAATCGTTCGATTTTTTTTTCGAAAAAAATGGCCGTTTTATAGCCAAAAAACGGCCGTTTTTTTCGTTAAAATCGAACCATTAACTTTGACTGTCCGCCATTTTGTGAAAAATGAATATTTTTTCAAATCCTTCGATTAAAGACTAGTTCATACTTATATTTGACTAAATCCATCCGCATTTTTTTTTCAGATGATCCACTTCGCCGCAATGTTGGTCACCGCAAACCGTGTATATAAAAACATTATTTCATTGACGGCCATTTGCCACTAAACAATGTAATATTTTTCAATAAAAAAATTACTGAAAGTTCTTCAAGATGTGTTCTTTAAGATGGTATATTGATCGATTAAAAAAGTTTTGTAGTTTTCTTTTAAAAAATTCATGAAAAAGGCCTTTTTGCGCTACAAGTGGGGGTAACGCCTTAAGTGTTTCATTTCATTTTGGATTTATGCAATATTATATGCATATAGTACACTTAGATTTACAGTGTACAATGTAAGTAAATACAGATTTATTTGAATCGAATCTTTATTTATTCAATGTGAATATATTTAATATTTAAGAAGAAAATAGCTGAAATAAATAAAAAATATCTTTGAAACAAATAAGATCGTAGGAGGTCGTTAGACAAGGAAAAAACCTATTTGATTTAAATAGATGCTATTTAAATTAATTTTTTTTGTTGGCAGTGTGATTGAAGTAAATATATCATTTCATCGAATGCTGTCAAAACTCTAGTAAGCTGAGTTTCAAATTTCATTTCATTTAAACGAACCTCTCTATATTCCGGTATTTCCACAATTCGACCTAATTTTCCAAAATTCGGCAGAACCGTCGATTAGGGCGAAAGGACCGGACGCTCTTCATCAATTTCTCCATAGCATCGCGTTTTATAATACACAATACGGAGTGGCCTAATTTATGCAATGCAGGATGTACGGCGTGTTTATATATAGGAACAAACCTTCTTCTTTTTTTTCCTCCGACCTGTCTCTTTTTTTCGCGCCGTAGGGCATAAACCTCCCGGTAATAACCGACGAGTTGATATAATTACAGACTTTGTACTTTGTCCGGGCAAATGCTGGTATGGCAGCGCGTGAAACTTGGCTTCGTCACGCGAGCAACGCCGTAACCGTTCTCTGATACTTTTCGCGGAGTTTTATCCACACACACACACACACACACATCTATCCACAAACGTCTCCATACATATGCATGAAAAGTCTGTATAGACATTGTTACGAACGCGTGTCGTGAGTGTAGGTCTCGGGCTATCCATTCTGGACGAAGGGATGAAAGAGCTCGCAGAAAATTAACTCGACGTGACTTGGATCACAAATATAAAAAAAAAATGACCTGTCGAGCACAGGATCTTCGTAATTTTCGTACATCGGGGTCATGGTCTTTCGTACAGGTCTGGAAGCTCAGGATGATTTTGGTGGAGGATGACGTTCTCAAAAGCTTCGCAATTTTAATTCACGTCAATGCGACTGCTCGTAACTGAGAGCAGTGAGCCTCGATCGTAATTGGTAGCGTTCCATCTGCGGAATGAAAGCGGATACATGGTAAAACGGTCACCAACCGAAACTAATCCAAACACAACGAGCCGCACATTAAACTGTACAAATCGGTACGAAAGGCAAATAATCAGAATGGAAAGAGGCCATGAGAATTAAAAAACGAACCGCTTAACATTTATTTACAAAAACCCTGTTTTACTAAAAAAATGGCATGCATCAATTACGGGCGATATCTGAATGATCACAGCTTGTAAAGAGCATTCGAAAAAACGGGGCGTCAATTTAAAAAAACCCCTTCACGGCAGGCGGCAAGAGAGGAACGCATATGCTTAAGGCCTTAAGGCCACAGTAACGGGTATAAAATCATGGGCGAATTTAACCCTTTTTTTTCATATGAAATAGTTATTCACTCATACAATTAATTACACATTGATTTAGTATGAATATTAAGCTGTGGGAATTTTTTTTTCGATGTACAAAATGGCCGACTATTAATATTTTCTTTTGTTATCTTTTTTTAGGCGCTCCGCGGCGTGGCCTTTAGCATACACAATTTTTTACCCAGAACAAAAAACAAAAAATCTCGCCAATCTACATTAGAATACCTAGTGAAGTACGTACGGAATTTAAAAAATATTGTTTTATTCAAAAGTTGTAGGTATTTGAACTTATGAAATGAATTTTCAGTGAAAAATTTCGTAATAACTGCTCATAAACTACTCATATAATGAAAAGTTTTCGATGAATCAGAAATTCCGTACGTACTTCTCTGCGAAATGTAATTAGGAATATAAGTTTTAAATTTGAAGTAAGTCGAGTGAATATTGTTGAAGTTATTTGTCACGCCAATTGGAAAAAAGCTGTTTCGAAAAGTTTCGATTAGTCGGCCATTTTGTACATCGAAAAAAAAATGCTAACAGCTTGATATTCAAACTAAATAGATGTGTAATTAATTTTATGAGTAAATCACTTTTTCATACGAAAAACATGGTTGAATTCGCACATGTTTTTATACCCGTTATTGTGGCCTAAGGCCTTAAACAGGGACGCCTATAGCGGCTGCCAACCCTGAATAATCAAATTTTAGGTTATGTAAAATAAATACATTTCAGCTGATAAATATGTAGAATGCATATAATTGACTGTTTAGAAATGGTATTAATGTTTATTTACATCGCAACGAAGTTGTTAACCAAGTTGAAATGTGGCAAACCCGCAATTGAGTTCTCAGTAACTGGTATCACTGAGCTCAGATACGAACGCCACATCGTAAGCGCGTAGCTGTCAAACATCCTTCGCGAATTCCGTTTTTTTGTTGTTCGGCGAAAACGAAAAGAAGGAAGGGAAAAATGCAAACCGAAAAACAGTACAATCGACGGTTAAAGTTTATGTCGAAACACATGCACTGCAGCTTCTGTAAAGAGTTATTCAAAATATTATAATACTTTCTATGAAACCGCGGTAAGAAATTTATAGCAAGCAAGCAGTAGTTTATGCGTTTAAAATTTTGACGCCTTTTCAAAATGGCCGACTTGACAGCAGCGTTGCCACGTGCCGTAGAACGCTTTATCGTTTTACGCGAATCAGATGAAATTTCCCGTTGTATTTCACGAATATCTCGATTACAAAACAGACAAAACGCCGTACTCTTCGTCGAAATTATTCACAAAGATCTCAAGAATTTTTTCCGCCGATTTCCATTCAATTATTACTATTTTTATTATGTTGTGACAGTCGTATTAGAGTTCTCATGATGCTTTTGCTATGCCGCCCGTGTATAAGAGCATAAGTTCAATAATTAATTGCTCAACAATCACGCAGCGAAGTCCCTAAAATTTTGCACGAAGTCGTTATACTTGTTCGTAAATATCCTCATTACATTTCAGCACATTCTTATTATTTCGCGATAGTTAAACAACCTCCCTAAAAGAGAAACAATTGCACCGAACTTTCCTTTTCGTTTCTACAGAGGGGTAAAACCACTCGCGGATTTTTAAATTTTCAGAAAAAAACGAAAGTGGACTATGTTAATTTGGAACACCAAATGTATGGTGCTGACATTGCACATTAGAGGTAAATGGAAAATGTCTTTGCCGAATGTTAGTTCATACTTTAAACGCGTTTTTTCTCAAAATCATGTTTTTCAGACTGGCCGGAAACGTAAATCGGCCAAATATGCACCGATTAACTGGAAAATTTGCACGTATCGTCTCATTGCCAGATGTATTCTGCGTCAAACTACGTACGGAATTCGCGACTGGTTATTAACTTTGTTCATAAATAATTACTCCAGTGAATTTTTGCTAAAAAATTTAAGTTTTCATTCAAATTTGCACTACCTTTAATAAAAAAAAGTTATTACCTAATTTCCGTAAGCAGATTTATAGCTTTTGTATATATCCCAAAGACGTTTTTCTTTTTGTTCTAGGTTGAAACCTACGAGAGAAATCTTTCCGGCCGCGGAACACATTGCACGAGAGGTACTGTGCGGTCTTGGAGTCTGTCGCCGCCATTATCAATGAAACAATTACAAAATAAAACGTTCGTACACTTAACGAGCCAAGGTGGGTCAAAAAATTGCATTTATGAATAATATTTTTATTCGATAGTATCACCTGTTAGGTATATTCCCTGAAAATTACATTGGAATATTCCTGAAATTGAATGAGCTACAGCTTCTAACAGTCGGCCGGGCGAGCGGTAGCAGCCCAAATAAACTTTAAACGCGTTTTTCTCGAAACACTGTTTTCAAACTCGGTGGACATGATTTCTCGAGTACCACTTGATGGATTGTTTCCAAATTTACAAGAGAAACTATGCGGAACATTTAAATGTCGTTGATGATCTCACTCTTTCAAAATCGATCTTCATTTATTAATAGTTACGTAAAAATGACGATCTTTTTCATAGATGTTGTTTGCTCGAGTTTCAATTCATCGCCACGTTGTTAAAAAAAATATTTAAAAAATCGTTGATCGTCAATGCCTGGTATTTATTGTTAACTTCAATAACCCGTTTGGTTTATAGATTTCGGATGGAACGTTTAAGCTATAAAGTGTCCACCGGCAAGCGTCGCTAAAATAATTTCATCATCTGCCGGCGGCCATTTTTTTATCTCCAAAGGCTCTCAATATATGTACTTTTGTGTAAAAAAAAATGCGTTTCGCCATCACCAAACATTTCCTGGAAAATAAAATTTGGAATTTGGCAATTTTTTGAGCCCTAGGTAGATGTAGCACAAAACTATGTATGATAGAGTCCCCCATTTTAATAATTCTCTGCTTTTATTACACTCGTTAAAAATATTCTTAAAACTAGCCATTTCTAAAACCGGAGTAGGTTTACCCCTTACGCTGACATCATCATCTTTGACAAAAAATCATCGCGACTAATTCCATCCAACATCAGAATTCCCACCTCCATCAATTTCGGATTTCCATTGCACAGACTGAGCCGACCGTCAGCAGTGTCGCTTGCATTGTCGAAGAGATTTAAATTCGGCTTCCGAAAAAGAGCTCCCCGGTACCGGCGAAGTTTCCATAAACCTGTAAGACCTGCAAGGGTCGCCATACAGGACATCCGTCCATGAAGACACGGTTTTTCGTAACGATCCATCATTGCCTTCGATTTCGTCTCGTTTCATCTCGAGTACTTTTTATAAGTTACAGCAGCAGTCAATAACGTGAGATCGTATTGCTTTCGTGGATATGCCTCGTGTATGTCGAGATGGTGAGTGCCTTGAGGAGAAATTAAGCACGATAGAGGCCTAGTAAAGGCCCCTTAACGTGCACGAGTATTAGTACACGAAGAGACTTCGCAAATGTAGGATCCGCGGTTTGTGAGACCCGCGATCTTTTCCGCACACAGGTCCGAGCTCTGCAGCTTCGATGGATATGGAATCTTCTCTCTGGATTGAGTGGTGTGTGTGTGTGTGTGTGTGTGTGTGTGTGTGTGTGTGTGTGTGTGTGTGTGTGTGTGTGTGTGTGTGTGTGTGTGTGTGTGTGTGTTTGTGTATGTGTAAAAGTAATGTTACGGCGACGGGAGCCCGCGTGCGCGATGCCCCTTGCGGCCCCGAGGGCGACTGGTCCCACAATTAACATAATGAGGTAGAAAACGTTGATATTAGCGCGAGGTTAGTTAATAGTGCACTTAGCCCGGGAATGTAAATAGTCGGTGGTCGGCAAGGCTCACGAGTATATGAGGCCTCGTGCGAGAGCTACTTCGCTTCGTACGAACGATATTTTATATATTCATGTGCTCTTTATAAAATGCTCCTCGAGATTTACAAGTATGTACATCTACAGCAACATATACGAGGTCCACATTGCGAGGGAGAGTGAAAGAGAAAGAGAGAGGGAGATGGAGAAAGATCGGTAAAAGCTGCGAGCACGTCGTTCGTCCCAATCGCAAGATTCATAAGGTCTCTACGGTGCAGGTGCATTCTCCAGGAAACGTGAGCTCACGTCGCGTACACGTTTTTTTTACACCTGCACAGCCCGGACTTTACTCTATAATGCATTACGATTTTTTTTTTGTTATTTTTTTTGTCAAAACCAACAAGTCGTTAGCGCAAATATACTTCGTATATGTACCTTCTGTTTCTCGTCTTATATCGTGCAATCTTCTGATATTAAGTCGTCATATTATTTATTATATACATGTGTGTGTGTGTGTGTGTGTATGTGTGCAAGATATTCCGGTAGAATGATTGATGTCTCAATTGCGTGAACGCCTGTGACGCAATTCTCATGGCAAACGTTCCAAGAGGCCCTAACAAAAACTTTCCTCGTACTCTATATATCCGCTGAATTCCTTATTGCGATCAGCAGCGATTTCTAATGCCTCTATCACCGACGCCAATATCGATGTTTAAATGATTTTCCTTCTTAGGCCCGAAAAGAACAGCTAGTCTCTTTTCTAGTTCTTGTTGGACACAGGATTTTCGAAAATACATCGGCTTACGTCTCAATTTTGTACCCTCGGGGCCTGCAATCGCGTCATCTCCGACAGCTGTCGTGAAGGTTCTGTTCGGTCAGCGAAAACCGCACGGAATTGCTCCCATCTGTTCTTTCAGGTTGGCCCCTGATTTGACATATCCTGTATATATGTATATATATATGACATTTTTGCAAAAATGAAGAAAAAAAATCTTTTATTTTCGCTTCAACTTCTCAACTTTTGAAGCAGTCGAATACTTTTTCAAATGTCCCAAGAATGATCGAGGACGAGGGCAGAAATTTGCCAATACTTGATGTTGAGCGCTAGCTTTTTCTCAACTTTTTAAAAATAACTGCCCTCAAAAAAGCCCCATATGCTGATAACCAATGTTGCATAGACATAGCGCGTCTGAAGTATTATTTCTCTATGTGCATATATATATATATATATATATCGTATCCTTTCCACATTTCCACTAATCATTATTAGCGGAATGATCGCCTTTCGTGACTGACGAGAGAGCTTCTCGACCGAGCTTGCAGGTGGCCAAGGTTCATCACGGTGGTTGGCTCGGACCACTAATGACGAAATATCAAAGTGGGGTGCAGCGCAATCGACCGAGCGACAAGTTAATTGGTGACGTGCCACTTCTGTTCGTGTTTAACGTGTGGATTTTAGGGGACCAGTCCGCTCCTATAAATGTACACAGAAACATACACACACGCACATGTATACAAGCTGAGGAAACGACTGTAAGCAGTAGATATACTTTCTATCCTATCAGACTTAGGAGAAAACTTTTCATGCAAAAGTTGCATAATTCGAAGGGGATCATCGTGTGGTGGCTACAAGGTTCATCCAGGTGGAGGCGCTTCGGATATTTCAAGGTCACCTCCATTTTTTTAAGTCGGACTACTATTTTTGTCTGGAATTTTGTCAAAGAGCTCAAAATAAGTTTCTTGGAGCTTTCAAAATAAGCACACATAATTTTCTATGTTTTTGGCCTACAATTGATTTTTAAAATGGTGCAAACACTCTTATAAAGGGTTTTCACAGTGGTACCCACCACAGGCTCTAAAAGCCGTACGACTTACCGGAATTTTGCTAAGTATTAAACTACTGAACCCTCAATTGTAGCCTGTTCGTTAATACAGACTGGCGTGGTTGATATTAGATAATATATTAAATGCGAATCAAATTGAAAGCGTGCATTGAATGTAGTAGCTATCACTTTGAGCATCTTTAAAGGAGTGAGTATTTGCACCGTTTTTTTAAATCGATTCTAGACTAAAAACATTGAAATTTCTTTTTCATCGATTTTTCATACCAAATCTTGATCGATCATCTTGAAATTTGATGCGTGAACGTATTGTTCGTTCCTCAATAAAATTCTGAAAAATAGATAGTGATCCCATATAAAAAAAATTAAGGTGACCTTGAAATCTCCGAAGCAGCTCCAACTGGATGAACCTCGCAGCCACCACTCGATGACCCCTTCGAACTTTCCAACCCCCATGGAAATTTATGTATGTAAAATATATGCAGAAAGTACATGCTACATATATATATATATATATATATATATATATATATATCGGTCGCATATATAGTGACGAAAAATAGAATAATACGTATATATTCAGTATATATGCACCAAATATATGACGCATATATGACCCACATATTTTCGATATATTTTTCTGACCAAAAAAATATATGCTACGTATCAACACTATATATGATGCATATATGAGGCATATACGACGCATATATTTTCAATCTATTTTTTTGTCAGAAACATATATCAAAAATGTATGCGTCATACATGAGTCATATATGTGTCATTTATGCGTCATATATGACGCATACATTTTTGATACATATTCCTGACAAGAAATATATGCTGGTATAAACATTATTACAGTTAAACTTAATAAAAATTAAAACTTAAACTTAAAAAAGCTTAACTTACAGTTAAAGTACACTGTTACATATAAACACTATATACAAATATGCTACGCATATCTGTATACATGTAACATATATGTACCATTTATGCAATATATATGTGGTATGTATGCAGTGTGTATGCAACATATATACTAAATATATGTGGTATATATGCAGGGTAAATGCTACATATATCATTGATATATGATACATTGATATACAGTAATACCACGCATATACATCTCATATATAAAAATGTTACGAAAATTAGAATTTGGCACATATATGCAACATATATTTTCAATATATGGCGTACAATTCACATATATTACAATTATTAATAAAATAAATTTGCAGTATATTTTTGCGTATATAAATTTCCATGGGGGAACGTTTGTAAAAAAAGTTTTTTAGTCTGCTAGGCTAGAAAATATTTCGACTGCTAATAATTGTTGCCTCACCCGGTACAACAGTTCTATTTGGAATGTTCATGCAAAAAGTATGGATTAATTCCCAACAATACATTCGTATCTCTCGCAGAAAATATACACAACATTTCCCACTAGAATTAAGCCTATATCCCTTAGAGTTGCTATTTCTTTCTATCCTGCGAGTCTCAGATCGCAAAAATGCGCGGCGGTGATTTATTCGTGTACATAGGTGGATCAAAATACGCCGTTTAAACAAGCGCAAACCTTTGAAGTTACACTAATGAGGAAATCCAAGAAACGTAAAGTTAACTGGACGTTACATTGCCATCTACGATCGAAGCATCGATACTTCACGAAGGAATAAAATCTCTCCTGAAGTCCGTCGGATCCGAATCGAAAAATCCAATGAATTAATCCGGTCTTTTTCTTCTTCTTCCAACATTTATTAACGCCGTTAATGAATTACGACATTAGCAGATTTCCGAAAGTCTTTCTCACCATAAATCTGAGGCAGCCGAATATACACAAACACTCTCTGCTATATATATATATATGTATATATATACTGTAATAAACGAGAATAAGATCCGATCGTTTGTAAGTGGGAGAATTATAATCGAATCGGAGAGACCTTCTCATCTCTCCTAGGATTTATTATGTATCGACGGATATTCGCCGCAATCGATTGAACAAAATTAAATGGAAAGAATCTTTATACTCACATACATACACGCACACAGGATAGAAGAAGGATTGCTACGTAGATTTTGCCGAGGCAAGGCAGTAGGTACTTGAAAGTGATCGCAGTTGCAGACTCCACGGCCGGCCATGGGGAGGCAATTAACTCATAACGTCCATGTATCTTTTCGACTTTTGGTTTGCTTTCTTCAATATCTTTTTTGCAAAAATGTATGTTTCTCTCTCTCTCCCTCTCTCCCTCCCCCTGCCTCCCTGTGCGCCCGTGCGTTAGTTTTAACTTAACGTAGATCCTTGGTGGCGCCTCTCCTGGGATATAAATTAATTAGATTTGTGTGGGGGTGTGTCCGAACGCACTCTCTCTCTCTCTCTCTCTCTCTCGCTTATCGTATTCTTTTCGTATACGCCACCAATAAAACCTCAAGACCATTCGTTCTTTGCTATACGTTTTTATTGTTTTCTTTTGGATGCGTTTCTTTGCAGAGGGCTAGAGGAGCGTTCACGAGAAATCGAGAGAAGATTGGACGGCCGCGCGTCGAAGGCGGCCAACGTCGGCCCGTGAACCAACCTCAAAGGGCCACAAGATCCCGTTCTGAAACCTTCTGCACAGGCTGACCGACGTCCACCGGCATAGAGAACCATAGACGGCTCGGAGACGGAAGGGCGCGGCGGGTGCCGATCCGGCGAAGAATCGGCGATTTTCTTACGCGCGTGCCCGCGTATACCGATCCGTGTATATGGATGAATTTTGATGTATGGCGAGTGGGCGTCAACGGGCGCATTTGTAACATAGTAACGTTTATTATATTTTGGCCACAGTGCGCGAGAGAGTCGGACGAAGGCCTAAATGAGCGAACGAGCGGAAGAGCGCGTGTGGCTAGGAGAGCGGAGAAAAGGTCTCTCTGGAGCGAACCTTCTCGACCCATGCTAGGCCGATCTGAATACCCACGCAAAGAATCAGTTTTCGCCATACATGGTGGTAAAAGTGTTTTTTTTTTAAGACTTGACTTTGAAACTTCATCATACTGAACATCACGTCAACCCCAATGTCTTTTAGATCACCAATGGATAAATGAAAGTAGGGTAAGCTGAGGTCAATTGGAACGTTTTTAAGAAAATGGGTTAGTGTCACTTCACTTTGTAACCTACCTGTTTGGTAAAGGGATTTAATTATAGCTAGATTATCCGGCTATATGATTTTGCTTTTGATTTTGCTTCTTATATGCCCTTAACTTAGGTAGAAGCTATTTAGATACCCTCGGAAAACGTTTCATTTGACTCTGTGTCGGGGCCAATCGAAACAGTGCCTGGGGTTAGTTGAAATAGATGTTTTCAGCTGATTAAACTAATGTTTCTACTAAACCCAGGTACGGTTAAGGGGAGCTACCTGAATAAACGGCGAGAAAAACAGGTAAACTTCGGGAATGTTGAGCTCAAAAACTAATGTTTCGATTGGATCGGGGTTTTTTGATTGGAAAATATGTACATTGAGGTATGTTTAGGAATTTTTAAAGATATATTCGTTGACTGGAAGCGATTCAAATGCGATTATCTCGAAACATAGTTTTCAAAGTCGGTGCCAGATGTGGGGTAAGCTAGTATAGGAGTACGCACCTAAGCTTCAAAGCGGTGAAAAAACAAACAAATACATTTTACGAATCAGTTTTTGTATTAATTGAAAGAATATCTAGTATTATATTTAAATTATGAGCGGCGATTGGGAATCTTAATTTTTTTTAAGCAACAAACTAAAAACTACGAACGGGATTTGCGAACTCTTAGACATACGGGCGTTTAAGAGTACGCACGGGGGTCGATAAGAGTATACGCAAGCATCAACCGACACATAAATCGCAATTAAAGCTACCCACATTTGTATGAACGGTGCATTTCTCATGCCACCAAGCTTTACACTTCACTACACTCGACCCATTCCTCACATATTAGTTCTTCGTATATTTTTTTGTATACTTTGCATACTTGTAAAAAAATATATACTATATATAGACAAAATACTAAATATACCTACTAGATATATATATCTAGTAGTGTGTATATATGTATATATACACACTACATACTATATATATATATATATATATATATATATATATATATAGAGCATTCCATGCCATTTCACCTAGCCCGTGACCCTAACCATTTTTGGTTTTCCTGATTTTTTTGTGTTATTGTACCCCATGAAAGCAATATCCTAACCAATTTTTAGATTGTTATCTCTTCACTTTTAGGAGTTATAATTTTCCAAAAACTCTCGATTTCGGAAATTTTGGAAACGTTTAAACGCTGATAAGTCCTGAACTAATTGAGATATCGACAAATGCCACTATGTCATTTTTTTATTTTTACGCATACGTTCGTTAGAAAATATGAAAAAATTATCAATTATCGATGTCAACGCTTTTCTTTGCTTCTAAAGTGAAGATAATTTTTTTTAAATGGTTGCCTCTTATTTTTTAATTCTCCAAAATAGAGTGACCCATTCTACGATTTTTAAGACAAGTCTCATCGTGGGTCTATTTTTCCCTCTCTTTTTCTTCGAAATCATCATATTTTTTCAGAAGACTTTTATCATTTTAATCTCCAGTAATGCTATTAATGATTTGTGATTTCCAATTCGGCTTTGTCAGGCCTGAAACGGTTTATTTTTAATTTGTGCTGAAATTAACGAAAAAAAAATGTTTTTTTATTTAAAATATTTTTTTTTCGTTAAACTCCGCACAAACTAAAAATAAACCGTTTCAGACCTGACGAAGCCGAATTGGAAATCACGAAATCATTAATAGCATTATTGGAGATTAAAATGATAAAAGTCTTCTGAAAAAAAAAAATTCAGAAAGACGTCGACATTTTTTGTAAAATTACAACTCCTAAAAGAGAAAAACCGAAAAATTAGTGTGAATATTCCTTTCATGGGGTACAATCTTACAAAAAAATCAGGAAAACCAAAAATGGTCGGGGTCACGGGCTAAGTGAAATGGCATGGAATGTACCGTATATATAAAATACTATATATATATATATATATATATATATATATATATATATATATATATAATACATATATATGAATATATACTTTTCCTATACTTTGTATAGGTTAAAAAAATTAACAACAGTCGTATAAGAGTACGCGCGTACTCTTATACCACCTGCACATTTTAAACAAACATGACTGTTACTGTTAATTAATGAGATACGATAACACTTTCATTTTTAACAATAATCTTAGTAAACCGGCGTACGAAATGAATAGTTGCTTTTGAAGAAAGTAAATTGTGTATCGTAATTGCAATGCTTTGAAAATGTAAAAAATAAATAAGAAATTGTAACTATAACTTCAAACTTACCTAGCCTCTCCGTTTTATTTCACTTTAGATTTTTTTGTCAGAAACCCTTACCCTGTGAGGCGGTCAAAACACAACAGAAGTTAGCTTCAATTAGCAAAGCGTTTCGTCATTAGCTTAACTGCGTACTCTCATCGCCTACGTACGCCTATACCAGCTTACCCTACCTCGAAAACAGCTTGTTCGAATTTGTCCAAATTTGGATACAATATTCTTCGATAGTTTTTCTCGTTCGCCACGTAGGAGTTTGTCATTTGATTAAACCATTGCCTTTTTATGCAATGTGTATACAATCCAAAATCTTTGGAAATTGCGAACGGAAAACGAATTATAACGGTCGCAAATCCGTCAATAATGAAAATTTCAAAATAATCCTACGTGGCGAACGAGAAAAACTATTGTGCAACGGTAATTTCAAGGCCCGTCCTGTCCCGAAAATTAACAATTCTTATTAACGACAATTGTATGACATAATTATGATTGCATTTGAATTATAACGTTGATCCGTTTCCTATATAAGCGCGTCTCAAAATGACCTGACATTTTAATTCGCGCCACTTGTTTATGGCGAACATAGAATACCAATCTTTGACAACTGGCATCAGGAAGTATTGAGGTTTGGTCATGGAGAATTACACGACCGAGCAACGTATAGAAATTGTGAAAATTAACTACAAACATGGTGAGCCGCAGTGAGCGCGAGTGTTGACGAAAGTCCCTCCACCTCGATTTGCCATCGTGCTCAGCAATTCAACATTTCAAGAGGCTCTGTGCAGGGAATTTTGACAAAAGATCTACATATGCATGCTTTCAAGATCCAATTAAGACAAGAACTGCAGCCAGCAGACCATTCGCAGCGCCGTACATTCGCCAATTGGATAGTGGAGCATCAACAAATCGATGGCGATTTTTTCGAAGAAAATCAACTTGAGCGATGAGGCGCATTTTTAACTTAGTGGCTACGTAAATGAAGAAAACCATTTATCAGATATTGAGTTCCACACATAACCTCAATGTTTGTACCTTATATTAAAATAAAAATATTCGTACTATTCATATAAATAATACGTTTTGTTAATAAATTTATGTCACGTCATTTTGAGAAACTCTTTATATTGCAGCATAAAGTAGTGCAATTTTACTTCATGTTGCAAATTTGAATCGATTACTACATTTTTGATAAATAAATCGAGCCATCGAAATTACACCACGTGATTGTGATTCTATTCGAATGGAATTTATGTCAATGTTTGATACCATTGTGTATTCCTAATGTATATTATAATAGTAGTGCATTGTTTTTTCATGCGGAAATGAAAAAATAAATGTCTTAAAAAATCTTATTTGCGTAAAGTTTTCACGAATAAATTCATTTTTCATAGGTAAATGGAGCCTTCAACATTATAAGACTGGACTTTTTTAACGACTCAAAGAAATTGAGTTCTTGGACTCTTATACAGATGATTACATAAAAAAAATAATTTATAATTGTCTTCAGAAGAGCCAGGAGTGTCGATAACCATCATTGCATAGACGTAACGGAATCCGAATATCTCTTTCCTATATCTATCCTACTTACGCGTGACCCAAGAACCGTAAAGTTCGCCAAGATTTCAACGTGCAGCAGAATCCTTGTCCATTCACAAATTTCTAGCCCAAGTCTTTCGAACTTTCATGCCTAATCTGATGGGCGCGTTCACAATTTTAATACCATTTTCGACCATTACATCGAAACACCAGTCGATGTATTTTTTTGCATAATCAAAATACGATTCTCGCATGGAGCTTAATGGTACTCAGTGGTACTTAATGAGACGAAACTTATCAGATTAAACTTAATAGGGTGAAACTTTGATTCATTGGTTAAAACATAATGGTACCCAAATGGGAAGAAAGTTAGATTTCATAGACGAAACTTAACGGGACTAAACTAAGATTTATTGAATGAACCTTTACGGGAAAAAACTTAGATTCCTTACATCAATCGCAATGGGACGAAACTTAGATTTCGCAGATGAAATCTGATGGTACCTCATGTAATAAACTTAGAATTCTTAAATGAAACTCCATGGAAAACCTTAGTTTTCTTACATGAAACTAAATAGGACGAACCTTACCTTTTTACATGAAACTAAAAAGTCCTCAATGGGACAAAGATTCGATTGCCCAAGTGAAACTTGATGGTACTCAGTGGACGAAACTTCAAATTCCCACATGAAACTTTATGATATTTAATCAAACGAAACTTGGATTTCTCAAATGAAACTTGACGGTACTCAATAGGACGAACCATAGATTACATAGCCGAAACATAATGGTAGTGATCGTGACGAAACTTGGATTTCTCAAATGAAACTTAACGGTACTCATCGGGACGAAGATGAGATTTCTCGGATGAAACTTAACGGTACTCAATGGGACGAAACGTAGATTACTTAGTCAAAACTTAATGGCAGTCATCGTGACGAAACTTGGATTTCTCAAGTGAAACTTATAGGTACTCATCGGGACTAAAGTGAGATTTCTCGAATGAAACTCAATGGTACTTAATGCGATGAACCGTAGATTACTTAGTCGAAACTCAATGGTAGTCATCGTGACGAAACTTGGATTTCTCAAATGAAACTTTACGGTACTCATCGGGACGATGGTGAAATTTCTCAGATGAAACTTAACGGTACTCAATGAATCCAATCGAAGACTACTTAGTCGAAACTTAATGATAGCAATCGTGACGAAACTTAGATTACCCATCTAAAACTTAACGATGTGTAATAAGCCATTAATTTATCGGAGCTTTCCCGAAGAATATCCTCGCATGCGAAGCAGAAACCGTGTAAATTTATAACTCCCCAGCTCCGGCTAGGATGACAGTTGGCACTTTTCTCGGCGAGTCCCTCGGCACCCCGCGTTTCAAAGATTCGCGGCCACATATATTATTGTTTTGGCGTTTCAACGACTCATATAAAGCACGTATCTAATAAAACCCAATTCGACGTGAACTCATTATCATATATTATTATATATTAGGTATATAAAGCACGTATCTAATAAAACCCAATTCGACGTGAGTTCACGTCGAATTGAGTCATATTATGTACCTGCTATATACCGTGCTTTATATACCTATATATAGGTAACTATCTTAGTATCTCGAACGGTCAAGGGGGGCTTTCCTCTGCTACGCACGAAACGATTTACGACAGCCCCTCGTACTTTCGCAAATGGCGAAACTGTGAAAGAGTCTTGTGCCTTTAGTACAGAGGTTACCCCTCCAAGTATTGGCCCAAGCCGGGTAGGCATTCCCTACCATCTCCGATACCCAATTAACAATCAGCCCCGGATCTACGATTTTTCCGAGCCTGGGCAAAAACTTGACATTGGCGCCCCTCCCCTCCAGCATTTGCGATTGAGGGGGGAGATCTCTTTAGACGCCCGAAAATAAGTCATTTTTCATGATTAAAAAAAAATGTGATAAGATAATCGCATCATTTTCAAATGTTGACATTATCTTATTACAACTTTCAAGTAGTAAAACTTTTTTCTTTTTCAAACAAAACAAAATAGCGGCGTTTTAAGGTATTCCTTTACGGGTCTTTTGAAAAACTGATCATGGTATAGCTCAAAAAGTTATTGATCGATCTGGCTGAAATTTTGGGCGGTTTCTCACTATATTATTATTGGAAGGATATACCTATAAAATTATTAAAAGGTATAAAATTGAAAATTAAGTAGACTTTGTAATCAAATGTTCATATTTTTACCACTTTCTCGACAATTTTTACCCCGAAAAAATAATTTCTTTACGCGATAACCTTGAAACTTTAGGTATATCCTTCCAATAGTCTTACAGTGAGAAATCTGGCAAAATATCAGCCAGATCGATGTTGAGCTATACTTGTTGAGCTATAACACGAGCAGTTTTTCAAAAGACGCCTAAAAGAATATCTCATCAAAGTTCGTCTCTTAGGCAGTTTTATTTCGATAGCTAGGATCACGACGCCATTGGAACTCACCAAAGCGCCCTGGATGTTAGGCGCTTTAGTGAAACAAGTTTTTTCACACACAAGAATTTGGCGCCCCCTTAAATTGCCGCCCGGGGCAGGTACCCCAGTTTGCCCCCCCCCCCCCCTAGATCAGGGGCTGTTAACAATGCAACAAACGACAGTGATCGTGTTCCCATAGTGACTTACGTTTACGTTGTTCAACGGTGACGCGGGGCTGGAGCCCCTGCGGCCATTGCCGCCTCCAATCTCAGCCTCCAGTTTGACGGATTCCTCTTCCTCTCTCGCGCTCAAAAACAACCTCCTCGTTGATCTCCACGAATCTACGAGTGCAGAAAACTCGACTGCGACTTATTCTATCCTCATACGTTTGCTTCGTCACGTATGTCACCAACGATGGACGAGTCAACGTTCATCTCCTATATTTGTCCATCAACGGAACGCCTAAAAACTCCCTCCTTTTCCCCTACCTTTTCGAAGCACCGAACATGAAAAACTCTCAACTGTTGTAGATTAGCCGAAAAAACAACAACAACAGAAACAACAACACTAACTTTCAGTGCGGGTGACGAATTCGCAACAAATTCATGTACCAACGGTTGGAAGTTTCGTATGGGAAGGAGATCGAGACGCGGAACGATCGCGAACACGTGGACTCCAAGACGAATCGATGATCCTTGGTTGTAGGGCACGACGAAGGGAGATCCTCACGGGGGATATCTACCCCCCACCATATACAGGTAAAAGAGAGAGGCGAGATCGAGAGAGGCGTACTCTCTCTAAACCGGACGTCTTTACGATCCTCAGTATGATCGAGAACCTCTTTCACTCGTCTTGTCCTCTCGTCGTCGATGGATCCCTCTCCTTTTTCCTCCCTGCTCCAGTTCTGCCTTTGTTTTTCACCTCTTCCTCTTATTTTTCGACGGCACTCTCGCTCGTTACACGCAGAACGCGTTCGCGGTGGCAGGCTCGGGAAGAAGACATAGTCACGTGTGCAAGCGTATGCGCGTCTATGTGACCCGTATATACATATATGTACAAAAGGCTGAAGTTCTGCGAAGTAAAGGTTGCACGAGGGGACCAGCCAGGAGCGCAGGTGCCGTGTGCGCCCTCTCTCTCTCCCTCTCTCTCTCTCTCTCTCTCTCTCTCTCTCTCTCTCTCTCTCTCTCTCTCTCTCTCTCTCTCTCTCTCTCTCTCTCTCTCTCTCTCTCTCTCACTTTCGCCAAAGTGAGGAGTCTCGACGAATCAGAACATTCGCGGTTTCCAACACCCGAATACGATTCCGGCGAATCTCTTTCTCTCACGGGAGCCTCCTTTCTTTCCGGCTTTTTTTTTATGAATGGCCACTGCCAACTTCGGCCGGAGACGCAGGGCCACGTGTGTGGCTCTCGATGAAAAAGCCGTCACCACTTCCGGTTTACTTTTTCCTCCTGTTTCTTTCCAATTCTCCCTAGCTGTCTCTCTGCCTTCTCAGTGCTTCTCACAGTCTATCGATTTCGACTTTTTCCCAGCCCGTTCGTGACCGGCAGGATCGCGATTTGCCCTTCAGGCTTTTGACTGACCTCTCGCCAATTATTCTGCCCTACGAAAGGAATGCGGACGTTGGTCGATCGGACGGCAAATTCCGGAAAACGCACTTTTTCGAAGGTCGCGATCTAACTTTCGTCTTTAAACCACTTGCAGCTCACGTGCAGTCAAAAATCGTATTTTCTTCAGCTTCAGCTGCGACGAGAGTGAACACGGGAGAATGTTGGTATGACGAAGTATTGCGATAGTGCAGTTCGCCGCGATGTTTTCTCGCCCGTTCCGCGTGTACTTTGGTTGAACGCGAGTCTGGAATTGCCGTGGCGCCACCCCACCCTGGACTTATCCAGGGATCCTGAACGTACCGTCCTCCTCTTTCCTCCACCTCCACCTCTTTTTCTCTCCTCCTCGCGGCCTTTTGCACTGCCCGCTAGCGCGACTTTCGACGTCACTTCGCCGCGAACGGAGGAGTCTCTCTCTCCCTCTCTCTCTCTCTCTCTCATTCTCCCTCCCCCCCCCCCCCAACTGCAGCGGAGCAAAGTTACGTTTAAACATCAATTGTGGAGGCCGCGACGAGGAGAGCCCCGCACGATCCTCGCCGTCCCTCACGCTCGCGGCTTCCACGACGCTCCACGTTTCACCTGTCCTCTTACCCTCTCCCGCTCTACGTTTCTCTCTCTCTCTCTCTCACTCTCTCTCTCTCTCTCACTCTCTCTCTCTCTCTCGCTCTCTCTCTCTCTCTCCCTCTCTCTCTCTCTCTCTCTCTCTCTCTCTCTCTCTCTCTCTCTCTCTCGGTCTCTTTCTGTCTCCGTCGGTCTTACGTGTGCGGCAAATTGTGTCCCGGTGACCATCGGTCTGCACGTAAACCGTCGGAACATCGATTCAATGCTTCTAACCAACTGAATGTTTAATAGCGCAACGATAAAACTATTTTTAAACACAATATGCTGAAAACAAGTTTCCAAGCAATTGGAGAACTCAATATGTTTTATGTAGAGCTACGAAATGTATTGAGTTATCCAGAACGCGCTGGGGAAGTTGATGTATTTATCGTGTCAATTTTATCGTATTGGAGTATTAACGTCATTGCAATAAAAGTGAATAGCAATAGGTAATAAAAGACTGCAGTAAAGTGCACCTTTTTTCGTTGTATTACAATTTTTATTCAATACTTATTTTTCATAGTTGAATCGAGTCACAAAAATTGTGTGACTTGATTATGACTGGGTCATCGAATAATACAATTTATTGGGAAGTTTCGTATGTTCCAAAATAGAGTAGTTCATTTCGGATTGTGAATTTTTTATCAATACATGAATCCAGTCATCAAAACGATGTGATTTCATTGTGATTGCATTCGAATGATAATATCAATTCACTTCTAATGTATATTGCAGCAAAGTAGTGCACTTTAGGATCGTTTTGCAAATCTTAATCGATCCCTACATTTTTCATAAATAAATCGAGTCATCAAAATTGAACGACTCTGTTATAATCGTATTCAAATAAAATTAATTTCTAATGTATCATATCAATGTGTATTCCTAATGTATATTATGATAGTAATGCACTTTTCTTTAATGTGTAATTTAAAAAAATGGATCATTTAAAAAATTATTTGCATATATTTTTCACGAGCAAATTAATTTTCTTATGCACAAATTGTGTCTTCAAAAATATAAGACTTGATTTGTTTAACGAATTAAATTAGTTGAATACTTGGACTACACAGATTATGACATATATATAAAAATGAAAATTTATTTTTCTACTTTTTCGGGAAGGTTCTTTTTATTTTCATTAGATATTAAATGAATTGAACCTAGGCGTTTATTTTAAGAGATACTGACGTTTTTTCACTGCATTACTCGTTTGATTTCCATCGAGCAGCGTAAAGTAGTGCATTTTTCCTTCGTGTTGCAAATTTCAATCGATAAGCACATATTCGATAAATAAACCGAGTCATCAAAATTGAACGACTTGATTATGAGTGCATTCAAATGAAATTCATTTCTAATGTAGCGTATCAATGTGTATTCCTAATGTATATTATAATTGTAGTCCATTTTTCTTTCATGTGTAAATTATAAAATGCATCATTTAAAAAATTATTCACGAGTAAGATAATTTTCTAATACACAAATTAAGTCTTCAACATTATAAGACTCGATTTTCTAACGAATTGAATCAATCGAATACTTGGACTATTATCCATCTTACTACATGTATGCAAACAAATAATCTTTTTTAGACTTTTGCAGGAAAGTTCTTTTTTGTTTCCATCGGGTATTGAATGAATTGAACCTAGTCTTTTGTGTTACCCAACACTGCATTTTTTTACTGCATCACTCGTTTTATTGTCTATAATAATTACTGTAATTTCGATTAGGAATGCATGTATTCGTGACTGCGACATCCAGTCATCCAGCATACCATAGAACTAAAGGTATACCATTTTTTTCCGTCAATTTGTTATTGCGTACCGATTTTTTTTTACCCCGTGTTTTACTTCCGTTTCCCTGTCATCGAAGGTTCGGACAATTCGTTCGACGTCGTGCGTTTCCCTGGCAGAACCGCAGAGTGAGGCAAAAGCCACAGCACGACCAGCAACACACACACACACACACACACACACACACGCATGCACACCGTTGCCGCATACACAGCCAGCCATGAATCTTTACCGGGGCAACGGCGAGCTCGCAACGCCCATTTAATGGGGCCCCCATGGCTTTTTCCATTCACTCTGCCGCCATCTGTCGGTCGCTTCGCGAACCGAACAAGACGAAGATTGAGCTCAGGAACGTCCACTTTGCTCCGGGGAACCCCTTTTGCCACAGAGAGCGAGAGGGGAGGGAGATAGATAGAAAAAAAACGATAGAGAATTTCTCGCAGAATTACTCGTACACGCATCGAAGGACGAATCGCCTCGTACGATCGTAGGCTCCGTATATACGTACATAAAAAAAACACACGTACGCGCCGTGAAAACTAATTAGCAATAAATTTTGCATGGCATATTTGCCCGGTACTCGTATTACTTGCAATTTTTTCTCCTTCTCCAATTTTAATCTTCTCGTTTGAGCTGAGAAATTGTAGGTTTTCCCCGATGCTCGACTTATCGATTATCACTGGAGCCGATGCAATTATTGATAAAGCCCGGCAACGCGTTTCGTATATGAAAATTACAATGAATTCGACCCTCGACGTAAGTTAAGGGATAACAAGCTTCTCCTCTTTCAGTATCACGGAAAAACCTTCCGAAGCAGTTTTTTTACCTCAGTCGTTCAACTATAATGTTTAGTTCTGGAATGCATCGTAGTACTTTTTTCGGATTTGTGTAGATGTATATATATGGCACCCTAATTAGGGTGGCACAAATTTGAGGTTATTTTCTTCTTTTTTCTCACCACCCGATTACCTCCTTTAAAGAAAAACAAATTGTCGCAAAAGCTTCGAGTAGCGAAAAAATATTTAGAAGTCGCTCAAGCCTCCCAAAAATTCAAATTTTCATTCAATAATCGTTTTTTTTTCATCGATTTCTCACCCATTCATTTTACGCTTTATAATTTTTAAACTAACCTCGCGACAGCTCTAACCGGCCAATGAATATTGAGTGGTCGCTCAAGAGCTCCGAAATATCCAATTTTTTATTACTCTTCTCACTCATAAGCCCAAATGGCATTGTAAAATTTTCAAAACAATCAATCCTTTTTTCTTAAGAAACCGATTTTTCAAATTTACCTCACACTTCTAAACCAAGAATTATAATCTTTGTTGTCATAAAATAATTCTTTAAAGCTCTTGTCCGTAAACAAAATGATAGGTCGTTTTATTTGTAAAACTGAAATGGCCGCTGTTTTCCGCGGATTGTAATGCGTCCCACAGTTGGTCTCGTTAGTTAAACTGCGGCCCAATCGTAGCTGTACTCTGTGACGAACGACGCCACAATGCAATAATACATAATAATACATATTAACACATATCGTTCAATTGGTGTTTGTTACAAATTATTATAATAAATTATTCAGAAATTGTAACACTTCGCTGTTTATTTTATTTTTATGCTCCAAGGAGTTACAGTGCATGGGAGATTTATTTATTGGCGGAAATTGTCAATTTCGAAAACCTTGAGCGACCACTAAATATTCATTGGCCGGCTAGAGCTTTTGCGGGGTTAATTAAAAAATTGTAAAGCGTAAAATTCGTGGGTGGGAAGTGGCCGAAAAAAATCGATTTTTTAATGAAAAGGTGAATTTGTGGGAGGCTTGAGCGACCTCTAAATATTTTTTGACCACTCGCAGCTTCGGCGACAATTTTATTTTTTTCTTCAAAGAATGAGAGTGATGTGTGTATATATATATCAGACTGGACTTGCTGGATTCGTTTTTTTATTGTAATAGAACATGTTCCATTGTGTGGACGAGAGAAATGTACGTTGTTCACGAATCGTTTTCCGTGAACGAGGCACCTGCAGGTAAAAAATCCGTTCTTCAGAGTGAAGAGGAGATCGTGTATAGAGTCCGGAGAGGGATGCCCCACGAAGACACGAAAAGGTATTGTAAGGACCACGGGCGTGGCACGGAGGATGGTATCGTGTGACAGGAAGATTCCGGGGCGAATCTGATATACGACGAGGGGATGATTCGTTATTATGTGAATTTTTACGCCACCTCCCCTCCCCCTGCTCACAATCGCTGTCTCCGTCTTTGCGGCTCGTTATTTTCCAATCTTGGCGACGACGGATACATCTTTTTTTTTCAATCGTCGACATGCGGAAAAACGTGGAAGAGAAAAATTAAATAGTTTGCGATCGAGTGATATTTTGATATAGGCAAAACATATGTTTATTAAGTTACATGTGTCAACGATAGAATTCAATTTACAAAAAATATACATATCTGCGTATATACAACGTCTATTTACAATATTTGTACAGAATTTATGAAATACATATAGGAACTTTCATCGCGTCATAGAGGGGCTGATTAGTTTCTTCATTTTATTTACATAATTACTAAATCGTACGAATGTTCGATATAGCCAGACCTCGCATTCGAAGTAGCTTGGCCCATTGAAGGTGCCGAAAGACTCAATATTAAAGTAGCTATGCCCGCTGGAATTTTGTACAAATGAGAATTTATTTTCTCTCGCTCTCTCAGGAGAGTCTCCATAACCTAAAATTCGATGACTTACCGTACGAGAGATGATCCCTGACCTGTGAGACTGTCCGCTAAATTCGAGATTTGTTTCCTTAATAATGAGAATCGGATTCTCGATGCGTGTCTCCCGCTCCTTATTCAGCGCCACGGACGCCATTTATTTCGCTGTGATGCGCATTTCAGCATCGTCCTACAAATTTGTACTGGCCGGAAAGACTTGGAAAACGAATGGTGTATCGAAGAAAAGCTGCCAGTAATGATGTTTGTACAGGAAAATGTCACGAGTTGCTCGAGTACGGTCAATCTCCGTCGGGCCTTGATCGCGTTTCGATTCACCTTCCCCTCGAGTCTCTATTAGAAATGGGAACCAAGCATCCCCAAGATGGAGCCAAACATTTTGTTCTCGCCTCTCTAAATTACGGGATACGGTATAGGTATAGGGCAGTAAGAATTTTGCGTCGATGATGGTACTTGAAGGTCCTGCTGATGTTTCGACGGTACGTTCTCCTTGTTGGCCTCCTTTTTCGTTCCCTTGCATTTTTGATTCTCGTGGGTCTTGACGTGTTTCGTGAGATGATCGCTCCTCATGAATCTCTTGCCGCAGGATGGACACGCGAACCTCTTTTCGCCCGTGTGTATTCGAAGATGACGTTGGAGCTCGTCGCTGCGCGTGAATCGTTTTCCGCATAGTAGCCAGTTGCATACGAAGGGCCTTTCGCCCGTGTGCCAGCGTAGATGGGCCTTGAGATGTGACGTTTTTCCGTACACCTTGCCGCAGCCGGGTACGTGGCAAATGTGTTGACGTTTGCCGTCAGCGCCGACTTGATTGCCACCGTCGACTTGACAATTCGGGCAACGACACCTGGTGCACTTGCGTCCGGGTTTGGCGTCTTCGGCGGCAGCGGCTGCTGCGGCGGCTGCGGCTATAAGATGATCCGAGGGAGGCGTCAGTGGCCATTGATAAGGACTGGTGTGTCCTTGATGAGGACTGGCCGGTAGTTCCGGTGGGCTGGGTGGCAACGAGTAATGCTGAAGGCTCGTCAGATGAGGCTGATGCTGCGACGGATGACTCGCCTGCGTCGTCCATGTTCCAGCCGTTGTTGTCGGACTCATAGTGTAGGACGAGGGTGTCAGTGGCTCCGCCATTTGGCTGACGTTCGGCCCGGTCCCGGAGAACCAGTAACTCGACGAAGACGGCGAGCTCTGCACGGAGCTCTGAAGATGATGATGATGATGATGATGGTGATGGGGATGATGAGGATGCGCGTGGGGATGATGAGACATGTGGCTGGGATGGGAGTGGTGGGGATGATGGCCACCGAGGGAAGCTTGGCCGTTGTACGCGTGGTGATAGTGAACCGCAGCTCCGCTCCCGTAATCCATCGCATGATGCTGATGCATCGATGGCATCGAGAGACCCGACATCGGCGTCATACCCGGCATCGGTGATATCGTCGGCACGCACATCTGCAAAAATACACGAAACTTCGAATTAACTTATCTGCCAGTCACGGCAAATGGCTTGATACTCTATCGCTACAAAGCTATCTTCTATCATTCGCTTGTCACGGGAGAATTGGAATCGAAAAGCTGGGTCGGATTTCAATCCATCGTCATGTGGAAATGCCATTTCCGTTTGCCAACGTCAAGAACTTTGTGCATCAAAAGAGGCTCGGATTCGGCCAGGCTGCGCGAAATGAAGAGCTATGCGTCATTAGCATAAAAATTTCTAGGTAGGAGGACGGGGTTCAAAGTGCCGGGGGTGAGGTGTTCCGACGGGAACATCACTCAATGGAATGACATTCGCGACGCGCTTCACATTTATTGCAATAAACTTTTTTTCTCAGTGATATTCCTGTCGGAACAATTTACCCCCGGCACTTTGAATCCCGTCCTCCCTATTAAGCAGTAATACTAGTATCAAATATCTATGTCTTATTTATTTAAAAAAAGAACATAATATTTCTGTTTTTGACAAATAATCAACAAAATCCTCGGAAGTAATCTTTAAAAACATCAAAGAAATCCTTTTAAAACTTTAATTCTTGTTTATCATGAAATTTAACTTTACCAACAGTCTTTATACACATTATATATTTTTAAACATTAATGAACCTTTCATAGACTTCAATATTTTGTATTGATTATAACATTGGGATCAACCGACTACGATTTTACAATAGTAATATAAGTCTTTATTCAGTCTCATAGAATGAACTTTGGCAATAATTATTACTATTTAAAAGCTTCGTCCTCAGAATTACAATTCTCAATGTGCCCAATTCTTGCACAAGACGCATTCAATCCATTGTTCTCTTGGTTGTGAATTGGAATAGATATCGCAGCAAATTATACAATACCATTCCAGGCTATTGTTTTTATTATCACTTCCAGAATCATCGTCTTAAAGGACTCTCCGTTTTGCAAGTTCTTTACCATCCGTTGATTTACGTATAACTTTACCCTTTCTTCAAGCTCTATTAAGCTTCATCAAGCCCTTTCTTCCCTAAACTTTATAAAATAAGAATGAGAGTTTCAAAATGATTTGTTTTTTTTTAATTACTTCTTAGGATTTTGTTGATTGTTTGTCAAAAACGGAAATATTATGTTATTTTTTTACACAAAAACATGGATATTTGCCAAGAGTATTACTGTTTAATAGGGAGGACGGGATTCAAAATATCGGGGGTAAGTTGTTCCGAGAGTAACATCACTGAGAAAAAAAAATTGATAGCGATAAGTGTAATGCGTGTCGCGAACATCATTGAGTGGTATTCTCGTCGGAACAATTCACCCCCGGCACTTTGAATCCCGTCCTCCCTACACCTCGGTATCGCGGTGAACATTCTTCCCTTCGCGTTTCCCGTGACTGATCCAACGGCCCAAGTCACAAAAACGCAATTATGCGTAAAAATAGGCGAACCGACTTTTATTCCTGAACCGAAAAATAAAACGGCCGTTTCGCGCAACAGCCGAGTTTCCCCACACGTACAATTTATAGGACGCGAATAATGAGACAAGCTAATGTTTCAATTTGTATTAAAGCGCGAGTGAGAGAAGAAGGAAAAGAAAAAGGGCTAGAATAAGTATTCCGGTTATTTCACAGCGATGACGATAGGGCGAAACGTCTAATATATCGGCCGGGGCGTCCCCGTTTGACCGGCGGGGTGACGTGTATAATAACAACGCTCCATTCGCCCTGATTACTATAATTCACAGACGCGAAAAGCACCACGTTCGTTCGAAAAGTTAAATTACAACGCGGTATGCGTAGAGAAATTTGGATGCGGACCTGCTGATACTGCATCACTTGTGCCATCACTTCACACCGTTCGGACTCGTCCTCGCCTGCGATGATCGATCGTTATTTCCGATCGATACTTTCCACCGGCGTTCTTGATCGGTAAAAACAAAAGCACCAACAACAACAACAGTGTCTTTTCGAAGTATCCTTGATCGATTTTCGTCCGCACTCGTGTCAAATTGAATTAAACTTTTGCTATGTTTATCGAGGGAAAAGTCAATAATTAAGATGGCGAGGTTCGCTCATCGCGATTCTGATTCGATCGGATGCCTCCCGAGAGGGTTGGGGGATGAATATTAACACGCGACGTACAAGCACTTTTCGTCTCGAGCGAATCTCGTATGTGTGTATAGAAATATCGTGATATTCGGGTGTATCGCGTTGTTGTAGGTATATGCACGGCCACGGGCGTTCGCCAGATAATTGCTGGTTGGCGAGCGTGTCGCCTCGGTTTTAATAACCGAGTGGACAACCGAGAGTAGTAGAGGGAGGCTGCTTTGCCGGAGCCGAGCTTTCCAGCTCTCTCGCCCTCTCTGCCTTTTCGTTTCTCTCTCTCGCTCTCTCTCTCTCACTCTCTCTCTCTTTCTCTCTCTAGACAGAAAGAAAATTCAGGGGTGGGGGTATCGGCGCACGGGAACATCCCGTAAGTCTGTGCACCACTCCGTTAGATGAGCCGTATACTCAAAACGTTTCGAGACTTCGTGCGCATGCCCGATCGTGGGCCCCCCCACCCTCTGCTACGGCAAAAACGTTCCTCCGCTCATAAATCAACCCCGGGCGTCGAGGATCGAGGATCAAAAGGAGCTGTACGGTATGTACATACCTATATAGCCCCTTTTGATATACATATATACCGGAGCCGAGCAGGACAGCGCGCGCTCGAGCGAAAGCCTTTTGTGGCCAGCTTCGAATCGCCGCTCCCCCCCCCCCCCCTCCAGCCCTGTATGGTTGTCTCCCTCTTTGGCTCTTCCAGCCTTCGTTTCTTCGTGGCCTCATGCCTCCACAAGAAAAGGTCCTTGCCGAGAAGCCTCTGACCATATTCCTTCGCCCAGGGAATATCCTTCCAGCTCTACCCCCCCCCCCCCCCCCCTTCGCTTGCAAATCCTTGCCTCCGCTACTCATTCTTCTTCCTGTTTCGCCCGCCATTCCTTCCCCGCGCCCTCTCTCACTCTCTCATCGTCGATCAGTGTCCTGCGGTCCCCCGAGAGTCCACGGACTTCCGGTCGGACAAATCCTTTTTTCCCGTCATTGCGATCAGATTCTGTTGTTTTTCGCGATTTCCAGGGTGGGGTTGAAGGTCGAGAAGGGCGTGCGGTGGGGCTGGTAATCCAGTGGCTACTCTCATTTGTGGGGGATAATTGTATAGCGGTAACTGAGGAAAAGCGGGAGCGTGGAAGCTCTCGTCGCACCAGCGCACGCGGGGCGGATTCTTACACCTTCGTGAATATCTCCAACGACTCCACCTTGTAATTACACAGACCGGAAGTCCGACTGTACTTGGCGGTAGCGATTAATGCGCTCCCTTAATTAATTATTCCCTCTTTGACGCTCCGCAATAGAGCAAGAATAAAATAACGACTGCACGCTTTTTTTATGGATGCGTAGCTTGTTGTGAACTTGCAGAAATTGTGGATTCGCAATTGATAGACCTGAGGGGAAGCGAAAGCTGTGCCTCGGAACGCGTAAATGAGAGAAAGACTGCTGTCATTTTCAGAGATAATTTCTGAGAGGTAAATCATATTTAAAGCGTGAGATAATCGTACAGGTCTGCATAGGGGAATTCCTCAAGGCGTGACGTTTCGTTTTCTTAACAAAACTTGAGAGTTGGTGAAAAGGATCTGTCCAAAAATTTGAAAGGGTGCGTTCTCATTGAGGTTATTAAGTACGAAATGTCCGATTTTCAGCTTCTTAAAGGGTATGTATAACCTTGAAGTTTGAAGAACAGATCGATTTACAATATTTTTTTTTCGTCTCGGGTATTGGGATAATAAGGTCGATCCTTCGCACAGAGATAGTACATAGTCTTGACATGTTACCGTTTTTTTATGACGAAATATATATCAACAACGTAATCATGGTCATTTAATCTCAGGAATGTAGCATCCGCACGGCTCGGTCGCCTACATGATTACGGTAACTACATTCATCTAAAGTAAAAAATGAAAAAATATACTTTTAGTACAATGGTGAAGCTACAAACAAACAGGATACTTTTACGAGATTTTAAAATTTGCTGAATAGCACTGTTTTGAAAAAAATGTCGATTTTCGACAAAAAATAACGACTTTGAACATTTGTTATTAACAAACGGAGGAACAGATGACAAACTTATCCGGTCTGTCGAACGAATATGTTATGAAATATGTTGTCCAAATTTGAAGTAAATCGGACGACTAGATTTTGAGATATGACATACACCAAATTGCAAAGTATACTTTCGAGATAAACACAAGAGAAGAAAACGTACTAAATCCACTTTTTCCGTATACAATTTTCGTATAAATGTTTAGGTCTGCTCAATATCTTCAGTGGTTCTTTATGGTTTCGGATACGGGCAATACGAATAGGACATTTATTTTGTTCTAGAATCGTTTTTTTCGTTATAAACAATTTAATTGTTGTAATGAAGATTGTGACGAAAAAGTGCATTTAGTAGAAAACAGTTTGAAATAAAAGATGTTCCTTTTTCAATTGACGATAAAAAATGTCTCTTTTATTTTTGTTTGCTAGCTCTATTAGTAATGGAGACATGAACAAGGAACATTTTTATAAGAAAGACGGAACGATGAGTGCAAGGGACAAAACGATGAATGAGAGGTGATGCGATTAATTTTTATCGCTTATATCTTCATTAATAATGGAGCTAGTAAAAAAATTAAACATCTTTTATTTAAAATTTATATCTATGAAATGCACTCTTTTGTCTCAATTGTTATTTGAAAAATTGAATTGCCCGAAAGTGCCATGGTGTACGGACTACTTGCTTCAGATAAAATCACAATTATTTTTCGCGCCTTCAATCTGCGATTCCTGCACCGTATAACAATCAAACAGTCTGGTTGGACAAAGTCATATCAATGCCCTTAGAAGCCATACAATGCACCGCGCAGCGCTAGAGCCCTAACGCAACAAGACATTCTGACCTCCTCCACTAAGATCGTCATAACTCGGTCAATTTTTCGAATTTTTACGAAATATTTCAACCAAATCAAAGTTACTCTACGCAATAAGAAAATGAAATAAACAAAAAATCAATTCTTTGAAATTCCAAGATTATGCTTATCCCTTAACGTTGCTGATTTGTTTCAAATAGTTGGAAAAAAAATATTGGAATAGTAACGTTGAGCCTTGCTGCTAATTCACGCATAGAGACCTATCCGCTTCTACTGCAGCATTCAGCCCATCATCATCCATCTTGCTGTCAGGTCGGCAGCGTGGTTGATTCGGAAGATCGAAATCGTCAAATCGGAACTCCTCAAACTATCGACGTGGTGTGCTTTCATCGGCTACATCCTTCCCAAGCACTTGACATTTCGAGTTGTCCACGCTGCATTTGTTCCACTACGGATCTGATATTCGAAAATTACGCAGTTTTTTTACTCATTCATGGTGTACAAAATTGAATCTGCTAAAGGCAATTCGATAGATAATCACAAACCAAAATGTGCGTCTGAAAGGTTCAAGACGCACCTAGACAATAAAAAAACGAAGAACTGTCGAGTGAAACATCAGACATACCGGGTATTGAACTTGGTACTTGAGGAAATCGGACATTCCATACTTAAAAGACTAGATCTACCTAGAGACCTGAAAAAATTGCCAAATTCCGATGTCTTCTCCTGGGAAACACTTGGTGAAAGAGAAACGTATTTTTTTAACACAAAGCTACATATATAAGAAGCCGTTAAAAAAACAGAAAAACAACAAAACCATCGCCGCCGCCCGATGATGAAACTTTTTTAGCCACGTTTGGCGGTGGACACTCTCCAGCTTAAACGGTCCATCTGAAATTTAAAAACCAAACGGGTCATTGAAGTCAATAATAAATGCGGGTCTTTGACAATCGCCGATTTATTAAATAATTTTTTTTTAAACGTCGCGTCGAATTGAAGTTTGAGCATACGAAATCTATGAAAAAAGTCGTCATTTTTATGCAACTATTCAAAAATGAAGATCTCCTGTAAACTTGGAAAAAATCCGTCCGGTGGTTCTCGAGACATGTCCACCGACTTTGAAAACAATTTTTCGAGAAAAATGCGTTTAAGGGGTTACACCTAATTGGAATTTTTGAAAAAAATCGATTTTTCGGTTGCGACGGATTCTTATAATATAACCTTTCATAAATATTCTCTGAAAATTTCAAGTCGGCCCGTTGAAAATTGGGGGCGTTATGAGTGTTTCTATCTACGTAAATGCCTGACGTAAAACTTTAAACGCGTTTTTCTCAGAATAACTTTTTCAGAATCGGTGACCAAAATATCTCAAAACAACTAAACCGAAGTGCTTCAAATTTTACAGACATTTTTTGTACATCAAAAGGCAGTCCTTAATCGAAGGATTTTTTTCTTCAATGCATACTTTTTTTATATACGGGAAAGTAAAGTGTTTTTTTCACCGAAATTTCGACGATCACTTTCGATCGGCGAGCATTTTTTCAAAAATCATTATTCTATTGAATCCTTCGAGTAAAGACTAGATAATACGGTACGAAAACTAAATTCATTTGGCTTTTATATTTCAGATGATTTGTTCCCGACCATGAGTGATCACCACGAAGGACCTTTTTTGCACAGCGGTCTGTGCAATTTACTGTATCTCCGTCGGGTATAAATATTTCCCAAGAAAAAAATTGACAAAGATACTTGGAATGATACCCTTTATTTTGAAAAAAAAGGTATAAACGTACACCCATTTCCCAAAAAAAAATCACGAAAACATCTTTTTTTTCCGACCGCGAACTAGGTGTAACCCGTTAAAGTTTGAAGTATGATGCTTCTGCCGCTCACCCCGCCGACTATTAGAATTTGCAGCTCAATCAGTTTTAGGAATATTTCAATGAAGCTTTCAGGAAATATAGCTAACAGGTGATAATATCGTGATAAAACAGGTGATAATATCGAATAAAAATATTTTTCGAAAATGCAACGTTTGACCCACCTAGGTAGATGTTACGCTTAATACGCCACCGTTAATATGCTTGAACCTAATTACACTAGAGACAAAAATAAACTGGCTGAAACTCGATTCAGCAAGGGCTAATTCACTCAATTTCTAGTTGCCACCCTTGCCGTTCTTATATCCACGCATTATCTCTCGAAACTGTTGAAATTGAGGCATCACGAATGTGGGACACTCCGAACGCTCATCCGCTACAAATGGTCAATGAGGCGTTGTCATAGGTATCAAAGAATAGGTGATGAGGTGCTCGAAAGGTTGCTTTTCAGCTTCGCGATAAGGAATCGGTTATCTAGGTTAGTGGAGACTGCGCATGTACAGGACGGAGGCTATAAATCTAAGAGGAACTAGCACTGGACCAGTTGAATTCGGCAGAGTACAGACGAGCAGGACAGCGAGAAAGAGAGAGAGGGAGACGGAAGGGACGCACAATACACAGATGGGGTACAATGGCGCGAAAGTAACACTATAGGGTGACAGGACCACTGCTGTTCGACGGTCTTTCGTTACAAAGTGGACGGTTTATGGCTGCTGTAAAATGATCATTGACGCGTTTAAGGTGACGACACTTTCGCGCTACCGATATACCGAGACGACTGGTGTGCCATTATGCGTTATATTGCGTGACCTGCCGCTCCCGCACTGTCATCATCATCGCTGGTATACAATTCCGCTGCAAGTGTTACAATGAGGGTACAGCACCGAGTTAAAAAAAGCAACTTGCCTGGATCCGTTGGCTCCGAACCGTGCGAGAATTGTTCGGACAATGGCGACACAGCGTCATTCTCAACGAGACCTATCTCGAAAACGCTTCTTTTTTTCTCATCTCGATACGCATCGCTCCCAAATTACGAGACTAATGCTGGTGCCAATTGACCGATCATCGCGTCCACGGGAAAGTCAAAACTGCCTTCACAGAAGGCAGTTGACGTTCCTAGTTTTGCCTGGTTTTTCCAGTTTGAAGGAAAAATGTCTTCCCTTCCGACCCAAAGTCTTCCTATTATTCGCCTCTGGACTTTATCATGCCTGTCGTCCGGAACGAAAGGGAAAAGTTAGGTGTCGAAACACGCATGGGGTTCCGTAGTCATTTATTTGTCCAATCATTTGAAGGATCAATGTTGAACTAACGTTTAGTTTTTGTTATTATGTATATTGTAAAACAATAATTTATTACATAATAATTCCGATTTTATTTTATAATCCGCAATCATCCTAATGGCACAGGTGCGATGAAGAGAGAGGAAGGGGCATTCTTTAAATTTTATATTTTGTTATCGAAGCTTATACAATATGCAGTAAGGTTTTTTTTTGCAGCCCTTTTATGGAGTTTCCATAAAGCTCACTCAGGGCAACGCGGTTGTTTATATCTCCTAAATTTGTTGATCCAACGTAACCGGAATAATTTTTATCCAAATTTATAATCATAGCCAGTGCCTGAAATTTATTTAGATTTTTCAAATAACTGGTTGGAAAATTAGGGAGGAGGGATTGTTGCACACATCGCTCGTCACTTTGAAGTTTGACATTTCGACCACGGTGCTTAAAAATGAAAATGGTATGGAAACACCAATGACATCAACATCAATCAAATGAACAATAGTAAATGGAACCTCAATTTCATTTCGAAAGACCTGTTCAATCACCCCCAACCAGTGGGCTGCGCGAAAAAATTTCACCCCCATTGTACGCATAGGGAGAAAAGACTAAACAATTATTTTTTCAAATTTTGCTACACCCTAATTAATCCTCATTCGGCACACTTCAGTGGAGAGGCGGACTCGGCTGGGGTGCAAACACTGGGGTTGTTTGCACCCCAGAGACAAAAACCGTTATTATAAATAAACTATTTAATATTTTATCTTGAATTTTTCTGGGCTTTCTTGAAAGCTTTTTTTCACAGTAGTGTAGGTTATATAGCCGAAAATTGGCTTTGAGTAAGTTAAAAAAATTAAAATTGCGAAAAAACTAAAATTAAAATTGCGTATGTCGTGGGGTGCAAACCACCCCAGTGTGCCAAATAAGAGTCAAGATCTCCATCGGGCAGATCTACTTGGAAAAGGTCTACATTAGATCTACATCTAACAAGGAACATCCCTCAGGTGTCGTCCTTCGATTTTGTTGAAACTTATGTATGTTGTGAAGCATTGAAACCTAAGCGACACTTTTTTTTGATCGGCTGAAAAACCCTTTTAAGGGGTGAGATCAGCCCTCGAAGAAAAGCATGTCAAGGGGTAATATTGCAGTTTCACCCACAAGCAGTTAACCGATCGCAATGAAACAAAAACGAAAATTCTTCTAATCCGGAGCGATGAAAAATCCACTAGAGATTTTGCAAAATAAATAACCAAGCTGTGGATCACCCCTATTCGGGGGCTGGTTTCACAACTTAAGGGGTAAGGCCACTGTAAATTTTTTGAAAAATCGATTTTTTTTTATTGGCTTAAAAAATAGTTTAAGTTTAAAATAAAAAATAGTTTAAGTTTCTCCGAAACTTCTTTTTTAAATTTTTTCCAATAAAAAACTATTCGCAAAACTTTAAACGCGTTTTTCTCGAAACATGGTTTTTCAAAATGGCACGCAGCATAACTCGAACAATTTTCATTTTTTTTACTTGAAATTTTAACCAGATGTGAACATTTACATTATCTTGAGAATGTCGATCGGAATTTTCAAGAACTTTATTTATTGATTTTTTATTAACAAAAAACTTGCCGTTTTTTTCGTCAAAAATCAATTTTTTTTTCAAACGCACGCCAAATCCACAAAAATTGATACTTTTTAAAATCCGATCGACATTCTCTAGCTATAGCCCTCTAGATTAATGGTTTTTTTTTTTTGTTCTAGATTCAAAAGTGCACCAGTGGTGCTGCGTGCCGCGGAGCCCTGGAAGCAAAACATGTCCCGGGAAGATAGCTGTGGAACCGCCATTTTGTTTTTTTTTTACTGTAAAAAATTTTTATAATAAAGTTTAATGTATGCCCGATAACACCATTAAAAGTTTTTTTTTCAAATACCTTCAATTTCGGGAGCAAAAAATTTGTGAAAAAACCTTTTTTTTTGGGCCGTTACAGTGGCCTTACTCCTTAAAACCGTTTTCCGCCGATCTAAAAAAAAATTTGTTGCTTAGTTTTCAATGCTCCATAACACACACACACACACACACACACACACACACACACACACACACACACACACACACACACACACACACACACACACACACACACACACACACACACACACACACACACACACACACACACACACACACACACACACACACACACACACACACACACACACACACACACACACACACACACACACACACACACACACACACACACACACACACACACACACACACACACACACACACACACACACACACACACACACACACACACACACACACACACACACACACACACACACACACACACACACACACACACACACACACACACACACACACACACACACACACACACACACACACACACACACACACACACACACACACACACACACACACACACACACACACACACACACACACACACACACACACACACACACACACACACACACACACACACACACACACACACACACACACACACACACACACACACACACACACACACACACACACACACACACACACACACACACACACACACACACACACACACACACACACACACACACACACACACACACACACACACACACACACACACACACACACACACACACACACACACACACACACACACACACACACACACACACACACACACACACACACACACACACACACACACACACACACACACACACACACACACACACACACACACACACACACACACACACACACACACACACACACACACACACACACACACACACACACACACACACACACACACACACACACACACACACACACACACACACACACACACACACACACACACACACACACACACACACACACACACACACACACACACACACACACACACACACACACACACACACACACACACACACACACACACACACACACACACACACACACACACACACACACACACACACACACACACACACACACACATACTCGTATATATATATATTTATATATATAAGTTTCAACAAAATCGAAGGACGACACCCGAAGGATGTTCCTTGTAAATTGGAAACTATAGAAACTGCGAGGGTGCAACAAACGGACGAGCAGGACAAAGTTACAAAGGTTCCTTGTTTGCCTACGAAACCCTAAAAAAAGGTTTATTGTCGTATAGGCCCCGCGGGAGCTTTATCGGCTGCAGGACGGGGGGTTGGACTACGAGTAATCGCGATAACGAACGGCTAATCTACAAGCGCGCTGAATATTATCTTCTCGAACGCACGTGGTCCACAGCTACGCCCGAGTAGCAGTGCAGCCAGATCGCGCGCAAAAGTTACCCTCTCTCTAGTCTCTTGCGCGCCCATCACACAATCATAGTAGCGCGTGTCCGTGAGCGAGCGACGCTCGGACGTCTTCGGGAAGAGCCGAGCGCCACCGAAGTTTCCCGGCCGCGCCTTCGGCAGCTACACCAACACATGGACGCTGAGCACGTTCATGTGCGACCAAGCCGAACCGAAGGATTCGAGGGAAAAAGCAATCTGAGCACGACTCGCGCGCGACGTCACCCGACGGCACGAGCGAGGCTTTTAGATGATTTCAATGCTTATTTAGCCCTTGATTTTCTGCGTTATTAAGGAGGTACGGTGATGACCACGCTAGTAAACTAAGAGTCTATTTTTCGCCATAACACCGCTACGTTTTAGACATATGTGTGTGGCCTATATTTCGAGAAATATTTTTTAAGTATTGAATTTCAAGCTACTTATTATTTTTATAATATGAAAACAAACGTTATAATCTACTACTCGACTTCAGTAGTACGCCATATCGTCGACGTTTAGCATCGTTGCATTTTCGATAGCTGTCATCGGTCCCACGCGCTCGGCTTATTATTTTTGGTAGCCGGTAAACATGGAGAATGAAAATAAGTACTGTAGAAGTTTATCAAGAGAGTAACAGGATTGTACATGAAGTCCAGTTTAGAGACAAAGGTAGATTCTGTCGGACAAGAATTAGAGAGTGAAAAGATGATATTGCGAATGCAAATGAAAAACGTCGCGTTGACGTTAACCTCAATATCCAATGTCCAATCTGTCCGAAGTCAAAACATATTTCATCGATTGTTATGTTATTTTTCTCTTTCCTAATTTTCACAATATTTGCAGATATAAAAACGAACGTTCATTTTATATGACGGTTTTGCCATGCTGAATTTACATATAAATGCGTTGTATGCATGTCGCCAGAAAGATTGAGATGCCTTAGCTATACATAAAAGAACTTTGAGTAAATATCGACGAAAGGCCTTTTATAATCGATTAAAAAACGTACGGCTTCACACAACCATATTTTTAATTCGCGTTGAAAATATCCGATAGAAGAGTCAAATTTGCGCGGGTATCCGGCGTTGCCACACTTCGAGCAAGATGGCTGCGGTTACGTCACGAGACGTCTCTCTCGCCGAATACTTCGGTTTTTCGCGACTTTATTTCTAAATTTATTGCTTATTTCTGCGGTGAGCTTTCCAATTCAAGTTGCCTTATTGATCACAACGAACCAACGAACGCAACCGTCAGTTTTTTTTACGCGTGTCTTGGCTCCAAGTAGCACAAAAAAATCGATATATGAGAGGACAGGCACATTTTGTCGTCTTCGTGTGAATAATTGACCAACTTTAACAATTAATAACTCGGAAACTGTACGGTAAATCTCGCGGAAACTCCGCATACGCATGGACAAAGCTCTCGACAATGTTATTTAAAAAAATCCCAATCACCGTACCTCCTTAATGTATAAAAAAATGTATCGCACACTCTCATCGCTTATTTTTTTCAGTTTATACGTTAATTTAAATATAATAATAAATCTAAATTACAACTTATGTATCTTCTAAAATATTGTTTACGCTTTACTCACACCCGTCCTTATGCCAAATAAATTATAATTCATAAAAGTAAGCGGAAATATATTTATGTTCGTATTATTATATTAATTCTCATAGCTCTCATATGAAAACTCTCATAAAAAACACTCTCTAATGAAAAAATCCAAAAAACTTCAAAACCTTAGATTTCAACGAACCAAGAACATACATCTTCACATTTTCAATCATGACGAATTTTCAAGAACAATATCATGTCAAACACATCTTAACCAAAACAATATACATCACCTAAATTATTAAAACATAAATCAAACAACACAAAATCACAACATCTTATACTCAACCCTTACTAATAGATAACAGGACACAAATAATAATCTTTCCACTGATCCTCTGAATAATATAAATTCGACAATCACATTAAATAAAACGAAAGAATGGCTTATAAATCTCTCCAACATTGATATTCCGCTACACATTTCCACATTCTTGTCTCTAGGTGAAAAGTTTTGTTTTCCTTACCTCAAACTCTCAAACATAAAAAATCATATCCACAAATCAATCTCCGAACTTGAGTCCAAATTAGATTTTTTACTCGACAAACCTAGACAAATCGAAATTAGAACCAGATTCACTAAAATCTTAAACAAAATAAATATTCCAACATCATTTTCCAACACTAATCAAATTATAAAACACACGTCCTCATTCTTAAAAAACAACCCTCAACTTTTAGTTACACGAGCTGACAAAGGAAATTCAACAGTCATTCTTAACAAATCAGATTACATTACAAAAACTCATAATTTACTCGCAGATTCCTCAACTTACAAATTAACAAATAGAAATCCTATCAACACTGGCATTGACCATATTCTCTCCAGATGGAAAACCCTAAAAATCATTAATGAAACAAAATACGAATAATTAAAAGCTGAAAATTGCAACTTATTTCGTCTCTATTGGCTGCCAAAAATTCATAAAAATAATTATCCACTTCGTCCAATAATATCATCAATAAACAGTCCAACGCATAAACCAGCTGCATTTATACAATATAAACCTTCTAAATTAATCAATACGACTAATTCACACGTCAAAGATAGTTTCCACCTAAAACATTCACTTTCTAACATCTCAATGCCACTCAACTACAAATTGGTCTCGTTTGATGTTCTTTCTCTCTATACCAACATCCCATTACAACTTGTTATTCAAAGCCTTCAAAAAAGATCAAATCTATTTTCAAAAACATTTCCTTTAAACGAAATAATTAAAGCCATAGAATACATCATGTTCTCAAATTTCTTTACATTTCAAAATAAAGTTTACCAACAAATCTCAGGGTTACCAACGGGCTCGCCTCTGGCTCCAATACTATCTAACATTGTCATGATTGATCTTGAAATAAATTGTCTGGAAAAATTAAAATTTTCGTTACCACTATATAAAAGATATGTTCATGATATTATTATTGCTCTACCAACAGACAAAATTGAATACACCAATAAGATTTTTAACTCATATAACTCAAAATTACAATTTACATCAGAAAATGAAGTAGATAAGAAATCCTGTTTCTTAATATACTTTTAATCCATAAACAAAATTCAATTATCACAAATTGGTATAGGAAACCAACTTGGTCAGGCAGATTCAAAAATTTATTTTCACACCACCCACTTTCCCAAAAAAACCATAATTTACATGCTAGTTGACAGAGCAATAAAATTATCTCATCCTTCATTTAACAAAGAAAACCTCAAACTTATTAGTAACAAGATGACGCAAAATTGCTATTCGATCTCTTTCACAGAAAAAATAATAAAACACCGACTTTCCACAATCAACAATCAAAAAAAAAAATAACAACAGTTTTGATTCTTCCAGACTAATAAATGTTCCTTACACCAAAAAAAACATCCATCATCAACTAATTCGTCTTTTCCAACAATACAACATAACGTTAGTCACAAACAATAAACACAACATTTCATCGATTACTGGCTCCACCAAAGACAAAATAAATCACAACCAAAAATCCAACATAGTTTACAAAATCGATTGTAAGGATTGCAATGCCACATACATCGGCCAAACCAAAAGATACCTTGAAACCAGAATAAAAGAACATAAAAATAGCCTAAAACATACTACCACAATACACACAGCCTTAGCACAACATGCAGTAGAACAAAAACATCCCTTTCAATTCGACAATGTAACAATTTTGAACAATGAAAATTGGCTCAAAAAAGACCCTAGGAATGATCCAAAGTAAGGCGCACTCCAACGTCATAAATTTTAGAACTGACATACAACAACTAAGCTCGATCTATAACTCTATTATATAACTATTAAAATATTTTACAATACTTTAGTTGACATAACAATTTTAAAATTATTGACACTATAACTTAATTTTAAATACTCTTAATATGACGCACCAATTTTATTTCTCTTGGCACGTCACTGCCTAAAGGATCTTTCTCCCCCGATTCGCAAAATAAAGACTCTAATAAGCTTCACGAAATAAGACACCACTCAGTTTCTCTCGAACTCTCCGTGATCACACAACTCAATATGTAACTGAGTAATGTAAATTTCGAGTTTTTGTTTATTTTGGAAGAAAATTTTGAAAGTCTTAAACTCAATAGGTAATCATCACAGTCATTTGATACTTTATTAAAATATTTTGAAAGTCTTAAACTCAATAGGTAATCATCACAGTCATTTGATACTTTATTAAAATTTATTTTAAATCAATCACGTACATTAAATTTTCACAAATTTTAAATGTCAAATCTCAAATCACGTACATTAAAGATGGTCCCGTTGGTAGCGTTCCTAGCTTAGGGGCGCGGGATCGTTCCCCGCGCTCAGTGCTTTTCTGTTTTTTTTTATTATTATTTTCTTTTTGTATGGGGCGAATTGTTTATAAGTGAAACACGCTCATTGAAAGAACATTATTCTGAAAATAGGAAAACTGCTCATGATGTTTTACGATTAAATTTTTTCATTAATCAATCATTAATTTCATTAATTAATCGTTATTTTAAAAGACAGTATTTATGGAAGTAAGTACTGTTGTGCTGGAGTATACTCAACAGATGGAAGAATTTATCGTTTGTTAGCGATTTTTATCATCTGTAAGGGATTAATAATTATAAGAAAGTTTTGTGTTTTATTTGTGAAAATTTAATGTACGTGATTGATTTAAAATAAATTTTAATAAAGTATCAAATGACTGTGATGATTACCTATTGAGTTTAAGACTTTAAAAATTTTCTTCCAAAATAAACAAAAACTCGAAATTTACATTACTCAGTTACATATTGAGTTGTGTGATCACGAAGAGTTCGAGAGAAACTGAGTGGTGTCTTAATTTCCTGAAGCTTATTAGAGTCTTTATTTTGCGAATCGGTGGAGAAATATCCTTTAGGCAGTGACGTGTCAAGATAAATAAAATTGGTGCGTCATATTAAGAGTATTTAAAATTAAGTTATAGTGTCAATAATTTTTAAATTGTTATGTCAAGTAAAGTATTGTAAAATATTTTAATAGTTATATAATAGAGTTATAGATCGAACTTAGTTTTTGTATGTCAGTTCTAAAATTTATGACGTTGGAGTGTGCTTTACTTAAATCATTTCTAGGATTAGTCTTTTTTGAGCCAATTTTCATTGTTCAAAGTTTTTTCATTGTCGAATTGAAAGGCATGTTTTTGTTCTATTGCATGTTGTGCTAAGGCTGTGTGTATTGTGGTAGTATGTTTTAGGCTATTTTTATGTTCTTTTATTCTGGTTTCAAGGTATCTTTTGGTTTGGCCGATGTATGTGGCATTGCAATCCTTACAATCTATTTTGTAAACTATGTTGGATTTTTGGTTGTTATTTATTTTGTCTTTGGTGGAGCCGGTAATCGATGAAATGTTGTGTTTATTGTTTGTGACTAATGTTATGTTGTATTGTTGGAAAAGACGAATTAGTTGATGATGGATGTTTTTTTTTGGTGTAAGGAACATGTATTAGTCTGAAAGAATCAAAACTGTTGTTATTTTTTTTTGATTGTTGATTGTGGAAAGCCGATGGTTTATTATTTTTTCTGTGAAAGAGATCGAATAGCAATTTTGTGTCATCTTGTTACTAATAAGTTTGAGCTTTTCCTTGTTAAATGAAGGATGAGATAATTTTATTGCTCTGTCAACTAGCATGTAAATTATGGCTTTTTTTGGGAAAGTGGGTGGTGTGAAAAGAAATTTATGAATCTGCCTGACCAGGTTAATTTTCTATACCAATTTGTGATAATTGAATTTTGTTTATGCATTAAAAGTATATCAAGAAACGGGATTTTTTATCTACTTCATTTTCTGATGTAAATTGTAATTTTGAGTTATATGAGTTAAAAATCTTTCTGGTGGATTCAATTTTGTCTGTTGGTAGAGCAATAATAATATCATGAACATATCTTTTATATAGTGGTAACGAAAATTTTAATTTTTCCAGACAATTTGTTTCATGATCGATCATGACGATGCTAGATAGTATTGGAGCCAGAGGTGAGCCCATTGGTAACCCTGAGATGTGTTGGTAAATTTTATTTTGAAATGTAAAGAAAGTTGAGAACATGATGTATTCTATGGCTTTAATTATTTCGTTTAAAGGAAATGTTTTTGAAAATAGATTTGATCTTTTTTGAAGGCTTTAAATAACAAGTTGTAATGGGATGTTGGTATAGAGAGAAACAACATCAAACGAGACCAATTTGTAGTTGAGTGGAATTGAGATGTTTGAAAGTGAATGTTTTAGGTGGAAACTATCTTTGACGTGTGAATTAGTCGTATTGATTAATTTAGAAAGTTTAGATTGTATAAATGTAGCTGGTTTATGCGTTGGACTGTTTATTGATAATATTATTGGACGAAGTGGATAATTATTTTTATGAATTTTTGGCAGTCAATTGAGACGAAATAGGTTGCAATTTTCAGCTTTTAAGTATTCGTATTTTGTTTCATCAATAACTTTTAGGGTTTTCCATCTGGAGAGAATATTGTTAATGCCTTTTTGTAGAATGTTGATGGGATTTCTATTTGTTAATTTGTAAGTTGAGGAATCTGCGAGTAAATTATGAGTTTTTGTAATGTAATCTGATTTGTTAAGAATTACTGTTGTCAGCTCGTGTAACTAAAAGTTGAGGGTTGTTTTTTAAGAATGAGGACGTGTGTTTTATAATTTGATTAGTGTTGGAAAATGATGTTGGAATATTTATTTTGTTTAAGATTTTAGTGAATCTGGTTCTAATTTCGATTTGTCTAGGTTTGTCGAGTAAAAAATCTAATTTGGACTCAAGTTCGGAGATTGATTTGTGGATATGAGTTTTTATGTTTGAGAGTTTGAGGCAAGGAAAACAAAACTTTTCACCTAGAGACAGGAATGTGGAAATGTGTAGCGGAATATCAATGTTGGAGAGATTTATAAGCCATTCTTTCGTTTTATTTAATGTGATTGTTGAATTTACATTATTCAGAGGATCAGTGGAAAGATTATTATTTGTGTCCTATTGTCTATTAGTAAGGGTTGAGTATAAGATGTTGTGATTTTGTGTTGTTTGATTTATGTTTTGATAACTTCGGTGATGTATATTGTTCTGGTTCAGATGTGTATGACATGATATTGTTCTTAAAAATTCGTCATGATTGAAAATGTGAAGATGTATGTTTTTGGTTCGTTGAAATCTAAGGTTTTGAAGTTTTTTGGATTTTTTCATATGAGAGCTATGAGAATTAATTTAATAATACGACCATAAATATATTTCCGCTTACTTTTATGAAATATAATTTATTTGGCATAAGGACGGGTGTGAGTAAAGCGTAAACAATATTTTAGAAGATACATAAGTTGTAATTTAGATTTATTATTATATTTAAATTAACGTATAAACTGAAAAAAGAAGCGATGAGAGTGTGCGATACATTTTTTTATACATTAATAACGCAGAGAATCAAGAGCTAAATAAGCATTGAAATCATCTAAAAGCCTCGCTCGTGCCGTCGGGTGACGTCACGCCCGAGTCGTGCTCAGATTGCTTTTTCCCTCGAATCCTTCGGTTCGGCTTGGTCGCACATGAACGTGCTCAGCGTCCATGTGTTGGTGTAGCTGCCGAAGGCGCGGCCGGGAAACTTCGGTGGCGCTCGGCTCTTCCCGAAGACGTCCGAGCGTCGCTCGCTCACGGACACGCGCTACTATGATTGTGTGATGGGCGCGCAAGAGACTAGAGAGGGGGTAACTTTTGCGCGCGATCTGGCTGCACTGCCGAGTAGTGCCCAATAAGCGTATCATCCTCTGATCCGTTTATCAATTGTCTTCCGCCGCCTTCTTGTTTGCCAACAAGGCTTCCGGTCAGTTCGCCACCAGTTTTCGACTTATCGAGACTAGGACTAGATAATAACATAGCGATAGCTTCCATCCGCGCCTTGCGATCCGACGCGAAGGAAAACAACCATCGATCATCCGTCGTATCTCTACAGAGTGCATTCCAAAACCACTTTAAGAAATGCCCAGTCTGCACCGTAATACGAGTCTCTTTCGAAGAAGGAGGTGGCGAATCTGCCTTGCCTTGTTTGTCCAATTCATTGAACAAACACCATGCCTATAGATCCATTTATATGTATTCTTGGACATTTTCCATAAACGTGTCCTCAATGGTGTTTTGTGACCGAGGGCACGGAAGCTCCTCCCGTTGCGAAAAGTCCAGAAGCTCCTCTCTCTCTCTCTCTCCCCCTCCTCTCTCACCCTCTACTCTTCACCCAGCATCAAGAATTTCGGCAATGTCTAGTACGAAGCGTATGGACTACCAACTACGGACAACAGCGGCGATGCTGGAAGACACATGTCCATGATGGACTACCACCCCCTATTCCCGGTTACCTCGAGGACGACTCGATGCACATCGAACACGTCTCGCAACGCGCCGGTCGAACGAACGCGAAGTGTCGTAAATCTTGCGACACGGAGTCCACGCGGGTTGGCTTCAATGGGCGCAGCAGCAGCAGCAGCGAGAAAAGGGTTGAAAACGTGGCTGACTTGGTCCTCCTCCTCCTCCTCGTACGCAACCCTTTCGACCCTTATACACTCTCGACGTGACTCTCTTAGCTCCCTCTTTCTCCTCACTCCCTATATATACATTATATACATATCGCCAGTAGGAGGAACCCAACCCCATTGTCCACTAATAAGCCGCTTAGCGACTCCGCGAGGGGCAAATTGCTCCACCGGTAAACACTACTCCCACCCTCAAACCCTATCCTGTGGACCAGCAGCTTTCTTCGCTGTACAGAAACTCCTTTCCATACACAATTGCACACTGCGTGCATACACCGTTCCTCCATTCTTTACTGACTGACATTGTACGCTCACCCCGGTGGAAATTTGTCATTAATCATCAGATTCCCGTCAAGTGTGCTTTACCGGCGATCGGCAAAATCGACTCTACGAGTACATCCGTATACGGGTACGTGGGTGTGTGTGTACGTCTTCCTTGCTAACAATAAGACAACCTGCGCGCCTAATCCCCGCTCTATGGGCTCATGATTTTGCGTATCTTTGTTTGAACCCTGAGACACTCGGTTTTTATATAGGCCAATGGCCATTTAATCTTGGTTTCATAAGGCGTATACGTGCGGGGAAGGACACATTGGAAGTCAATCGTGAATGAAATCCTCGGTGATATCTTTGTTTGATGCCACCATTTTCGGGAACAGCCTTTGATACTCTGCATTATTCTTATCCCCGCCTTCATATAGGGTAATTCCGGGGGAGTTGGCCATAAGGGAGAGATGGCCAATAGAAATGTTTCATTCACCTATTACTGCTTAATTCACTTGGCGTCGTGCGCAGGTGTAGGTGGACGAGAAAACGTTTGGCAAAACAATGTTTAGTACGTAAAATCCTCTTTAATTATACTGTCTAGTGCTATTTTTTTCAAGGTTTCATGTTTTACATTGGGGTGATATTATTTTGTAAAAGTGATGGTTCCTTTTGTATTTGTTGAATAGTTGATAAACAGTGTTTTGTTGTAACCTCAAGATTTCGCATGTGTTGTTTCTACTTGTTTTGATTTTAGGTGTGGCCATCTCCCCTAATGTCCCGGGAGAGATGGCCACACCTAAAATCAAAACAAGTAGAAACAACACATGCGAAATCACGTACAGTCGGTATATGATGGCCATAGTTTTAGTTGTAATATGTTCGAGTAATTCATTTTTTCTATATTTGTTTTAAATGCCCAATAAGTACAAAATAAAAGAAATTGCTCTACGAGGGAACTGGACACAATAGTCATTAAAAGCAGCCATTAGTGCTGTAAAAAAAGATAAACTGTCGGTTCGTGCGGCCACTAGGACCTACGAAATACCTAGGAAGAACTTGGAAAGACGATATAAGAACAATGACAAGGAATGTTGCCGAGAAAATTATTATGACGCTCGTCTCTTCTGGCTTCAGTGGATAGTATGCAGACTTTGGGTACACCAAAATTATACTGATTTCGATTATATGTGTTCTAGATGTGGCCAATAGAAAAAAAATGGTCTGCTGTCTGCTGTGTGTCTGTACGTTGACGCGTTCATAACTCGAGAACTACTGAATCGATGTCGATAAATCTTTCACAGAAATATAGCTTAGACTATGGAATATGATTTAGGCTATTAGGCATTACGCTGTGTAGTAAATTGTAATGTCAGTAAAGAAGCATACAAACAAACATCACTCATGTTAAATAGACAAACAGCAACCACAAACGAGCATACATAAACAAATGAACAAATAAACGAATGAACACAACAAACACAAAAATTCACGATTAATCAGAGCTTGTGCCTAATTGTATACACGTTTTCAGGGCGGGTGGGAGGCGAGAATGAATAAGAGCGGAACAAACAGCGATTTTGGTGGTTGAGAATCCAACGTGCTGCAAATCGTTCTCATCACATGACATTTTCCACAATCTTTCCGAAAATTAAAAAGAAACGTAAAATAGAGAGGGAAGATTTGGCATCGATAGGATTGCAATGCGGACGAAGCAGACGACACAGTGAGGATTTTCAACATTCGTATGCTCTTGCGGGCATTTACCCCTTCGCTATTTCCACTGCATTGAAGACCCCTCTCCCCTTAGTTTTACACACCGTTGAATTGTGATATCTCAATTTTTCGAACATTGGTGGAGTTCACCAGAAGGAGAAAACAAAAGGACGCCTCTCATTGCACAATCGTGTGAAAAAAGAATATCCAAGTTCCATTGTCCATGTTTCATCAATAACAAAAATACTCAATTTCACCGAAAAAAAAACTCAATCTTTCAACAAGAGTGAGACCCCTTCTCCCCCTTCCCCAATCTTACCCCCGTCACAATTCTAAATTCACCCCCTTGTACCATCGGAATTCCGAACAAACGGGCGAACATTATGGCAAAACGGACGGAAAACCAATTTTGTGTGTGTCTCGAACCACCTTTGCTGCAAAAAAAAGAGCAACGAGTGCTCGCGACAATCGTCTCTTTAACGCGAAGGATTATCGCAGTCGTTATTCTTTTCCTTGCTCGCAGATTTTTTTCCTCGGTGCGAGCCCCGTCACAAGAGTCCGAGGCGTGACGAAGGGCTGAAAATCGACACTTTCAGAGAGAACGCTAGTCGCTCGTTAAAAATTCGATTTGCCAAATGGTCTCTTTTCTTTTTGCTCTCTGAGCGTCCCGAGCACATGTTGCGACTGTGCGGAGGCGATCTATTTTTCTCTTTCTCGAGTCAAACGCTATAGGGGGGCACAGAAGCTTATCCGACGCAAAATCTTTCGGTCTCGAAAAAACACCCTCAGTTGCGAGCCCTCCATATATATATATATATATATATATATATATATATATATATATATATATATATATATATATATATATAGAGACAAAGAACTATAAAGGGAGCTAAGAGCTAGAGACAGAGAGAAAGAGACTCTACGGGTTCGCTAGTTGTTGCACGCAGTAATTCTATGGTCCTCTGCGGTGTGTCCTCACTTCGTCGCGATCTGAGAAAAACAAAGGATCTTGCCGAGAAACAAATGATCCCACGCGGTGTTCTCGAAACGGTGATTTTCTTGAAGGAGCGAGCAAAACGAGGTATGAAAATGGCTTTTGGCGACCGGGTGCAGCGTAGGCCGGGGTGTGACTAATCGCCGAGTTAGGTGGATTCACGGGGGCGCAAAAAGCCTCTTTCTGTTGCACACTGCCCGCGATCAGGAAAATCCCTCTCGATGGAATCGCTCGTTGCCTTTGCTCGTTCTTTTTTCTGCTCTCTGTATCTATACGTTGTTCCAGCATAGTGGACTGCTGTCATACACGTACACCCACACACATATATATATGTATGCACGTTACCTTCTGTCGTGCACAGGGTACACCCGTTTTTTTTCCTTCAAAAGGTATACATTCAAAGCCAGCGAACCGATGCGAATCGAAGAGGCAGGTCAGTTCCCTTCATCGCCGTATCCTTCGCTTTAATGTTTCATTGTATCGAGAGTGATGTTTTACCACGAATCGACGAACGAGGGTTACGTTCGCGCTTGTTTCGGGCTCGATCACACACCCCCACGCGCGCGCGTGTGTGTGTGTGTGTGTGTGTGTGTGTGTGTGTGTGTGTGTGTGTGTGTGTGTGTGTGTTGCGCGCGCGTGTGTGTGTGCGCGTGCGTGCGTGCGTGCGTGCGTGCGTGTATGTGTGTGGGTGGGTGGGTGGGTGTGTGTGTGTGTGGGTGTATGGCCTCTAGTTCAACGTCACGCTTTACGAAATAATTCTCGGTCCTCGACAGGTAGACATGCTAACACGTCCTATTGAAAGATTTGCTTCGCACTGAACCCTCAAAATATCGTTCGATATTGATGTCGGATCAAATTCTAACGTACAATATTCAATTAATCTCTTAAAATCTCCGTTATAGAGAAGTCTTTCTGCGCTCCTTCCTGTGAAATGCTGCCCGTAATTTTCTGGAAACGTTGGTGGAGGTTTAAGTGCACACGTCATAAATTTCCCATGTGGAGTTTACCGTTTCAAAATAACGAGTGTTTTCCGAAGAAAAAAATGGGTTAACTCAACCCAACGGTTGTCTCGGATGTATACGGGGAAAAAGTATGTCTTAATGGCTTTCGTGTACATATAGACGATCGCATACATCAGTGTGTTTTATAGGTTTTTTTAGAACTCGTCGCCGAAGAGGGTCGAACATTTTCCGGGGTACATGGAGAGATAGAGTTTGAGTTGGAGAACATTTTGTTCGTATCACGGACCTTTTAGACGTTCGCTTGATATTTGATGAAGAATTTGGGGGGTTGATGAATTTGTTTCCGGTTGATTTTTCGAAAAATCATAACCAAATGATTCATTTGATTTGAATTATATTGTGTTTGAGAAGGGAGAATTTTTTATTTGGGATAATGAAATTATATATTTCACTTGAACAAATATTTTATTTCGTCACGAAAAGATAATGCTTCCGACTGGAAAACGGATGTTTAAGTCTGATTGTACTTCATTGAACTCTGGTAACTTTATTGATTTTGTAAACAACCATTTTCGCTTCGGGTGTCCGTATGCAAACTCGGCGAAATCGTCACCATTGAATGGCGGATCCGCAATAAAGGCTTCAAATTCAACCCAGTAAATGCATTTTCATAACAAATTAGGAAATAGGAATTTCATTAAAAAATAGCGTACAAGGTTATTTGCAATACGATTACTATGCAACACGATGTTCCCACGCTACATGTAATGCACGGTGCACTGTACTTCCCGTAAACATCGAATTGATTCTAACAAGTCATTTAGTAGATCAATCAATTTAAATTTTCCAAAGTGTTCATTTGACACGAAAATCCAATATCTTCGAATATAACACTCAATAAACAGTTTATTTGAGATGACAGCTATGCTTCAAGTACGACCACTCCTACAAGTCCAATGAACATTTTCGTAGCATCAAATAGCAATATAGGTGCTGTAAAAATAAAAATATTCCTAACGCAGCGCATTTAAGGGGTCTGCAAAGGCTTGTAATGTCAAAAATGCACATTTTGGAGCGCATAGTCTTAACTTTAGGTTGCAACACAGATTTTAGAATAATTCAATAAATTGACGCCCTTATGACCAATTGATTTTTGTTACAAGTTTATCCATTTGTTAATAACAAACAATTAACATTGTTATTCGTTCGAAGATCGAACGTTTTTTTCTAAAAAGCTACCCAATTTCGTAATTTTCAAGATTTTTAAAAAGTCTCCGATCACACGAGAGGTTTATTTCCATACTCGAAGTACGTTTTTGTATTTTTCATTTCAAATAATAAATTCATTGTTTATCAATATGTTTCGAATTAAAAAAAACTGAAGCTTGGTAAAGCTGTGAATTAGTTGTGTGTAAAATCGCAACCGCGACATCCCAATACTCTCATCGGGCAAACAAAATTGACAATCGACCTGCCATTTGGGCCCCGAGCTTATGCAGACCCCTTGATTGATTCGAACTAACGCTTTTCTTCAGTGAAGACAATACCGCGTGCGTTTATGGTGCACCCGCGTCTCTTGGAAGCGAGTAAGACTCCGTATTTCTTTACGACTCCCACGAATGACCCATGCCTTCACATACACATGGCAAGTTACAAAATTTGCCACCTGCGCCTCTCGGGCAGGTTGGAATGTTCACCATAGTGAATATAGTTTCAATGGAAACCCGATACCAGGATCAGGTGCCGGTGATCATTCTCGCAAGAATATTCTCGTGTATACCTTTCTTCGCATCATCCACCGGAGCATATTGTCACACACGCACAATACAATACGCATACATCTACTCAATTTTCCGAGCACTAACGTATACGCAACTTACGAGCGAAAGTTAGGTTTTTCCTTCGTTTACTGTCAGAATCTTCTAGTTTTGATCGTCAAACGCGAGAGCTCGAAAAATGAGGAAAAGGGAATCCAGATGAAGAGACGAGAAGATCAAACGAAGAAGAGGAGAGCCCCAAAGAGACGACCCAAAAGCTGTTGGACAATATAGTTTGGCACAATGAAGAACCACTATTCGTGGCTAATGGAGCGGAGATCACGCAGTTTTCACACGCTATAATATGAACTTCTATACATGCACACAGGTGCTTCTACACACAGAAAACACGTGCGCGCGTGTACACACCCACACACACACACAAACACACACATGAGAATATACATGGGATATTCCACGCTATATCGCCTAGACCGTGGCCCCAACCATTTTTTATTTTCATGATTTTTTTTCGTGAAATTGTACCCCATGGAAGGAGTACGTGTTCTTCTCTTTCAGGAGTTATAATTTTTCAAAAAAATGTCGACTTCGTCAGTTTTGGTAACGTTTAAACGCTGATAACTTCGGAACTTTTTGAGATATCGACGAATGTCGATATATAACTTTTTTCATTTGGAAACATCGTAATACGTATATACGTATATACGTAATTGGGGAGACATAGGAGGGTTGACACAGAGGTAAGTTGAAACAGTGTCAATGTGTCGGTAGATGTGCCTGTCAGCGAGCTGGCAACAATGCCATTCTTTCATTGCTACGACGTGCGCCACTTGTCAGTTCGGTCCAGTGGTCTTGCAACTTCAGTTGCGTCACATCGACACCCGTGCCAAAAAAATTGGCAAAAGTAAGTATTTGTCGTTTTTTTTCATTAAGTTGTGGTTACCTTGTTTACATATTTGATGGTATGTGATATGCATTGTTTGGAAGCTCACTAACTTAGCATTCGATTTATAATATTGAATTTGTTGTCTTGCAATACGCTTTATCAATAGTGAGTTCCGAATCAAGTGGCATCGCATTTTTGACACTTAGGAGGGTTGAAACAAGGTGTTCCAACTCACCTCGGTGGCAGCAATGCTTTCATGCGTTTATATTTTTTGGTGTGGTTAGCAAAGCTTCCATTTGTTTTATTTCAGATGCCGAATTAATGTATTAGGAAAACGGATAGAGGCATGGCGAGCCGAGAAACATATGAGCTCGCCGCTGAAGAGGTTACTCTACGGGACGAAAGATCAAGCACAAAGAGAACGTGGAAAGTGAAGACGAGGAAGAGTATTTCTGCGTGTGTTGTATGGAATCGTATTCAAACAGCAGGCCAAATGAAAAGTGGGTGCAATGCCTGGAGTGCAAAGCATGGTCGCACGAAGCCTCCACTGGTGGGGAACTTTCATATGTATGTCACAATTGTTTGTCAGAACAAAAATTGATTTGCTTCCTTGCCATAAAGTTTCTCCTTCAATTTATTTCTTGATTTGCATAATTCCTGGAGTCGTTTCTGGTCGAAAAACGATTAGGCGATTAAAAAAGCTACAAAACAACTTTATATTTACCCGAATCTCTCGTTTCGATTGCCAGATATGGGATGAAATATGAAAATTGCTTCAACTCTCCTAGGTCTCCCCTGCGTATAAAACCTTTATACGTATTTCATTATTCCAAACGTGTTTGAAACATTATTTCATCGGGCTATTAATTATCGAGATACGGTGATTTGTAAGTTTTCAACCCCCATTCTTAGGGTTGGGGCGAGTTGAGGGGCAACATTTTATTCGGGTTAATTTCAGTATGCAAAAGTGCTGGGTTTTCGTCCCTTTTACTGGACTATATGTTACGTTAGATTTTACACAACGTTGCTGAACATTTTTTTTTAATGCAAGATTGAAAGGCCATCGATATGATTTCAACGCAAGGGAAGACGAGGGCTCAGCTAGAACAGCTGAAGAATATTCGTACCTTGCTTTTTTTACTCGATCGAATTGGAACAACCTCTCCGAATATGATTTTATGCGATTCGTTCGTTCCACTGATGCTAGAGATACCAAGTATGGTGAGGATGCTCACAAGGACCATCACTTTGAGGTTCGCCTTAGATTTTGTTAAAACTCATGTATAGGGTAGAGCATCAAAAACTATTAAATACGTATTTTTTTTATCAGCGGAAAAATTATTCCGACGGATAAAACGATTCCTTAGAGCGAAGCATTTAAACCACTGGTTTTGCAGTTTCATCCGCAAGGAGTCCATCCGGTTCGGTGCAACAGAAATGGTAATTCTTCTAAACCAGGACGATCAGAAATCCACTATGGGTACATCGAAAAAAAAACGGATGAACCACCCCGTTATATTCCTATCTCTATCCCAACATTTCAAATGGGTGTATTAAATTGAACATAACGGGTAACACTTTGAAGGGGAAATAAAATTAAAGTTTACGTATTGTTATATTTTTTCGGGATAGCAAACTTAAAGGGGTTAAGCTAGATTCCATACATTTTCGACCATGCCTAATGCAAATGAAGGCTTTTGGGAAAAATGAATGCTGAATTCGTATCCAAGAGGTAAAAATACATCGATATGGACTTGAAAAATAAATATATTTTAATCCAAATTTTTGTCCCATCTCGGGCAAGAATAAGTGACTTCACTGAATGGAGGATCATTCTGCTTCGATTTAAAACTCCATTCTCTGCTAATTTTCGTTGTTATCTTTGGCTTTATAAAATACTGTTTGATTCATTGAGCTCCAATTATATTTTCCATTTTTGGCAGAATTTCAAAGATGGAGTTCAATTTTAAGCAACTTTTTATACCTCTTCTCCTCTTTTCCCGATGCCTGATTCATCAAGTTCCGATTATTTATCGATGTTGGGCAGAATTTCTAATTCGGACCATCAATATTTGCGAATCTTTCCATATTCTAAACATCAATTCGGAGTTTCTAGAAAAATTTCGAATCGGCATACGCATTTTAAATACAGAAGGAAACAACGGCGATAAGGAACTTCAAGTGAGGGGGGCTTTAATGCTCTACCATGTACATGAGTTTTAACAAAATCGGAGGTGGACACTAAAGTGATGTTCCTGGTCAGTAAATATATAGCCGTCTGCATTAGTAGCAGTTTTCCGCAGTTTCTCTGTGCCCTCATGCGAATACATGCATATAGTAGTGCGCTGGGCAGAGTAAAGGAGAGTGGGATTACAATGTATCACGGGGCACTGTCAATTAGATGCGATTTCTCGAAGGTTTGTAGCTCGTAAATTCCGAAATTTTTTGTGATGGACCGCGATTTATATTGGGTTTCGTCAGGTTTAAAACAAAGTCGATATCAGCTCACAAGAAATTATTGAACATTAAAAATTGTTTTGAGGCTTGGAAAAAAAATATTTCGCTCGCCGAAAAAAAGTAAAATATAACGTAACTTTCTGTAGCGGCTCGAGTTTTCGGTCCTAATCGATAGGTTTATTATTCATGATGAGCTCAGTGACTTGTGTTTTTCCATTCGTAGTTTAATTAATAGTTATCTTCATGAATAATCAAATATTTAACTAGTGGGGTACAATGTATCACCGAGATGTGGGGCACAATGCCCCGACTCCCAATCAGTGTTGCCAGATGGTTCTGGCGGCTTCCCCCTAGGCCATCGCTGGTTCCCCCTAAAAATCTCCTAAATAGCCCCCACCGAGCCACTGGCCTGAACGGTGCTGTAAATGAAGGGTAACTTTCGCGATCGGTCAAATGTCGTCGAATAGCTGTCATTTAAAATGCATTTCCTACTTGTGTATTGAGTATTTTGTTTTGAAACTTGATTGCTGCGATCTGTGCGAATTATAGATGAAGATGAATACTTTTTTTACGGAAATAATTGTCGTAGTTACGTGAAACGTACGGTCGGTAAAAACATTTATCGTCGTATGGTAATCTGTCTTTGAGCCTTGGAGGGGATTTATTTCTTTTTGAATTTGCATATTACAAGAATCCCGCTTTTATATTTGTCTATATATTTGTTTATCATTACAATGTTTTACTTATTAGCCGAGTATGTACTTTGAACTATTATATAGTGTAACTTATACTCATTGATGATGGTCCATTCCAAGTCCATTTTACGTATTTATGCCCCCTGAATACAAATTCACGATTAATTCCCTCGAAACCCTCAATTTTTATTGAAAAAATGTGGAAAAATTTGCTAAAATCGATGGTCCCTCTTTGAAATTCTGGCAAAAATCGAAAAATCCCCGCAGCACGATGGACGAAGCGGCATTTTAAAGCGAAAACGATAACGAACAGAACGAGCACAGAGTGCATTCCCCATCAGATTGATACTTATTGCAATGAAGAATGGACTGATGCGCGAATAGCTAAATTTCGGGCCTAGTTGTCAGGAAATATATCGAGGGTTCCAACATCGCTGTCATTTATATTATTATAAATATTCCCAGAGCTGAAACGCTTCAACATACGAGCTGTCGGCTTAAAGTCACAGCAATCAACGCTGAGCGTGAGTCGAACGTGCATTCCTCGACCATTGCGACCGACATTTTGTTTCGCAGCTTGTATCGGTTGGGTTTGCATGATTGTTTTCGGTTGTGTGGGCTTACTTGCTTGTTTGCCTTCACTCGGAACAGGTGTACTTATGGTTGGCTTTTTTAAAACTTGTTTTGAGAAAGAAAAACCTCGGAAATGTATAATCCCCTAGAAATACCCTTACGCTTCAGAATTCTCCTAAAAATCTCCTACAATTTTTTTCCCTCTATTTCTCTCCTATTCCAGGTAAAATAGCCCTAAATCTAGGAGGAAATCTCCTAACCTGGCAACACTGCTCCCAATGAGGAAACAAAGAAGTGACGGAGCTCCGAAGAAGCGCAATGTGTCACGGGCCGCTGCAACGACGTGCATTTTGCAAAAATAAGTCGTTCCTGTGACATTACCGATTTTATACTGATAAAGATACACTGATTTTGTTTGGGTTCGTACTGTTATGTGTAAAAAAATGTTTTCTATGTTAGAAAAACATTCAACCGCCTCATTGTACCCTACGTTTCGCAGTAGTCGACACACTGTATCCACCTATATGATACATTGAGCCCCACCCATGGCGTACAATCAGTCAAGCCGCACATATTTTTCGATCCCATTATTTTGGTATTTTTAATCTTTTTGCCAAAAATATAGGACCTTGAGTGTGCGCCCAAAGGTCTATAAAATCGGCTATGATCTTTTTTCTAATCATACTATCTTGATTAGAGTAAAAACTCGTTAAAAAAAAAGTGACACACTGCACACCACCTTGTTCTACGTGTGATCTCGCAGGAACGGGAAATACTGAGTTGACAAGTGTGGAGTAAAAGTAAAAGAATCGCAAAAGCCCGCAAGAGCGCCTAAAGTAACAATAGCAATTATGCCGACATCGAGAACATTTTGTCAGATTTGCTTGAACAAGGCGGCTTCGTGTCTCCCATACTAGCGCTAATCGGGTTAGGATTACGGAGAGCTGCAAACAAGAGATTACACGTGCAGAAGCAAACAGCCGCATAACCGAGAGCTGAAGCGTTTATACAGACGAGAGTACTTACAACAGGTATTTGTGCGAAAGTAATCTCGGTGAAAACAAACTCCCGTTTGTGTGCATTTCCCCGTTGGATATTTCTCTACGTCGTATCCACAAAATATATCCGCGGATTTCATCAGCATTACCGACACATCGATAATATCGATAATGCCGGTGGAAATATAAATGGTTGATAAACAATCTACAAATATTACACAAAGTGCGATTATTTCATGGCATTGAAAATGTAATACAAATGTTCTGGCAAACAAACAAACAGGTGCGTGTGAATAATAAGAGTTGGTTTTTGTTATTTTTCGAAAATATTGATACATTGAGATATATAATTGGGTTTGTTTAGATATGTTTGGGTTTGTTTGTATAATAATTGTTAGATATTTTTTGTAATAAAATTGTAATATATTTTTTTAATTAAAAACAAGATTACAATTAAGTGGGGAGAGGACATTTTTAACCGATCGCAGGCATTCACCATGTCGCAGCTCCCCCCACTCTACTACAACACAGTGGCAGTGGAGTGGGGATAGCTGTAGTTTCGTGTGGCATGCAGCAAACTCAAACCCCTATATTCAGCCTATCTCAACAAACATATACAGTATTGAACGTATTTTCAATGCTAGTAAATAAGAATAAAATTGAAAAAATAAAACTTGATGAAATAAAAAAGGAATTCGACCTCGAGATTAACAAGTCGGCAAAAGTTTGGAGCCCATGAAACCTCTCGATTTTCAATATATGTTTTGTTAAAATTATTGCAATGACAAGGTCAGGATTTCACACACGATTAATACATAGTCTTGCCAAGTTTGAGTTTTTTCATTTAAAAATATTGATAAGCAATAATGTTACTATTAGTTGAACAAAGTGTCGCCGTTGCTGCGTAGCCAATCGGTGTAGGTGATTTTGGCAGCCAGGGTGATCTGAACTGAACATTTTTAAACGTTCCTTCTAGTGTAATAATAAAATAATTGAAAAAAAGATTTTCGATTTAAAAAACCGACTTTAATCAGTTGATATTGTCAAATGGGCGATGGTACGATATCCGGAGCGCCAAGTTTTGACCGTTCATTCTTGATACTTGAACCGAAATAATGAGAATTTCAAGAATAAAAAATTGGCCGTTTTGGATTCTGTAAGGAATTATCAACGCTTTTAGCGGTAATTGGAAATACACCAAAATTCAACAATTGTTGTTGGCTTATGGGTACAATATCTTCATTTTTTATCGCAAATAACGGAAATTGACGGAGCGAGCTACAATGTGCATTTCTTCGTTTGCGTTTGTTTGGGTTGTTTAGTGGTAGCATATGAATACCACTAAACGTAGTATTTATGTGATTTTCACCGTAAATTCCGAGATTATCATGCTTTAATTATTCATCTTCTCTGTTTATTTATATCAGTACGAATTGTTCCATATAATTACTACACGCAATTACTAAACGATGTATTTTCCATAAACTTAGAGTCCGAAGTCCGAAGAGGGATGAACGATATACTTTTAATGCCTCGTCGGAATAATAGCGATTAAAAGTACTACTTTACTCTCTGTCAGGTCGCACTTATAAGCGACGAAAACATCGTAGTGGTATATAAATTACATTCTTGGGTTCTGAGACACTGTTGAAACTATAAATTTCCAAGTTACCTTACCTGATGTTCCTTGAAATTTTCAAATTCGAAAAAATCGTCATTTTCGACAATTATCGAAAAATTCTAATTTGAACGCAATATAAGCGAAATATCAACTTTCACCACTCTTCATATTTTGTTTATTTTGACTCGATAACCCTAAATTCCGACTAATGGATAAACATGTAAAAAAATAGTCTGGCCATACGATAAAAAATGTTATAAGCTTCGCTCTGTCCAAATAAATTTTGAGATTCGACTTGAACCTCTTCATAAAACATCGTTTAAAAAAAAACGCAAAAGAAAAAATTTGTTGTAGCGCAGTGAGCAATCTGATCCGGCGAAAACTTATCACAACGCGGTTGATTTTTTTCATTAAAAAAAAATCTTTCTTGCTGATTAAAGTCGAGATATCAATTGAATTAACACCATAAAACCATACGAGAACAATAGTATTTTTTTTTAATTTCAAACCTATGCAGAGCCCTTAAACCTTTTTATAAATACTTTGCCACTAGGCTGTCAGAATCGAGAAATCCCATTATCCAGTAATAACATACATCCGAACAGTCGTAACTCAGAAATGTAATATTTCTGAAACGTCACCATACAGACAATTGCGACGCCTTACAGTCTCGACCGATTTTGCTATCGACTCATGGCACTAAAAACATCTCCCAATTGAATGAAAAGTATCATCAGAAAAATATTGATGAATTTCCATGTATAGGGTATTATTTTCAACTTACTTGTCAATGTAATAAGAGTGACGCATTACGCTGACCACTAAGTCAAAAACTTTGTAAATAACACCCTCTACACTAAAATTCATGAACATTCGGACGACAGTGTTTTCGTATCAATCGAAAGATGTCGTTAGTGACATCTGTCAACAACAAAATTTGCCTACCCTTTAATGTGCTGTCATTTTTCGTATGGTGACATTTTAGTGACATTTCTGACTTATGATTTTTCTAAAGTCATTTCCGGAGTTGGGTAGGCTGGAGTCGATAGAAACACGGGTCGAATGAAACAAGTTCAATAACTCGAAGACGGTTAGTGACAGCAGCGTGGCCGCGAGGGGGAAACAAACTGCTTTGCGTATCGGTACCTGTCGCTCACTGCGCGTCGCCATCCGAGCGCCCCGGACATATCTATGTGGGTCCATCGCAGTTTCGACATAAAAAGTAAGTTTGTTTACTACTAGTATCTCGCGTAATGCTCAAAATCTATTATTCCTTCTTCGGCGTTGTTTACAATCATCATTGCTATGAATATCCCAGTTGAGTTTTTTGTGGTCAGTGCCGACCTACAACATTTAGGTTTTTTGCTGTAGATAGATTATTAGAAGCGAGGGTGTGGGGGCAGTTGAAACGACCGGTTCGGGGTCAATTGAAACGTGTTTCTATTGACTCCGAACAAACATTCCGTACGCAAGCAAGTTTTCCAAATCTTCTTTTATTTTTCAGATGCCAAGAAATCGTCCAAAAATTAAAATAATATTAAAGAACCTTAATATACCTTCAGTGATATTCAAACTGGAATAAAAAGCAATAAAGCTGATTATTATGATTAAAAGTATATTTTATTCACAATAAACATACTTTATCACTTCATCCCGATTAGAAATGTTGCTGCAGGGCAGACTAAAGCTGCATCTGGCAAACCGTATTCGGTTAAAACCATCGGAACATTATCCGAGGGTTTTAAATAGCTTCCACCTAAGTTAAGGGCATATAAGAAGCAAAATCAATGATGCTATAATATAGCCAGATAATCTAGCTATAATTAAAGCCCATTACAAAATAGATGGGGTATAAAATAAAGTCACACTCACCGATTTTCTCAATAACGTTCCTACTGGCCCCAACCTACTCTATGACATTTCTGGATAACTGAAATGTAGCAACTTCGTGTACTTCACTAGCGATAAAAAAGTTACCGCCCGTCATTCGCATGAAAATGGTAAAAACGAAGAGCATGAATGACGGCTTTGAAGAAATGCGCGAGGGATTTCCGAACGGGCTGGTCTCTTCATTAATCATGCTTTAGGGGTGTGCGCGGGGGAAGGCCCAGCGCCTTTCTTCCTACCATGTCGAGGCATCATCGCGTTCCGAAGGCTTAAACGAGACGGCACGTGTACGCATAACTCTACGGAAACTGAGCCCTCGACTGAGATCCGACATCATTTATTACCCATCGTTTATAAACAATACCGAGGATACCGTAGTAATTGTGAAAAATGCAACGTTTAGTGCGATTAATTCTTTTATTGTTGCAGAGCAATCGATTTATCGCTTCGCCAATGAAGATTGAGTCCTCTTTTTATGTCCAAATTTTTGTGGGCTCTTCGAAAAATCCGCCTTTTCTATTTACGAGGGCAGGCCACTTCCCATGCGGGTTTCGCCGATCGAACGGTAACGGTTAATCCTCGGACCAATGTTGGCGGGACGATAATCGATTATTCAATTGTACGCCTTGCTTGGCTGAGTATTGACTAGCCAACATTGGCTTGTCAATACGAGGCCAATGTTCGGCCGAGCTTTGACCGCCGATCGACTGTAGACTAATATCGTTCCATTAGGTTTCGCCTAAGTTCACCTTGCGAATTGAAAAAAAATTGATTTTCGATTTATTAGGATAAAAATCTTGCATTACGATATTAAAACTTGAGAAGTAGACGTAATATTTATATAAAATATTGTTGTACGCTCACTTTTTATGCAGCTAACAGATAAGCTTTCGCGCGCAAACAACGAAACGAATTTATTGCACACACTATTGCATGATTGTGGCTAACATTCCATAAAAAAAAAATAATATTAAGTGGAAATAATCAGTAAGTGAATAAAAATAAATTTGACACAAATTCGTAATCCCGAGGAAATTCATTATTCTCCGTTTCCCTCGAATCCAAAGGAAAATATCGATACGTATCTCGTTTGTAAGGAAAAAGTCATAAATTTGCGCATTCGCTGCGAGATCTAAAAAAAAGAAGAGTCATCTCCTCTTGGTCCCGGGGTTTAGGACGGCAGATCGGAGGGCGAGAAAAAAGAGAAAAAAATATCGCAAAGCCTATACGAAGGAGCGTTATGACGGGCGTCCTCGCCACAGTGTGACCTGTTGCACCGCGCGTTTCTCCGTGGTCCGCAAAGAGGAAGAGAGAGGGAGGGAGGGAGAGAGAGAGGGAGAGAGAGAGAGAGAGAGAGAGAGAGAGAGAGAGAGAGGAGAAAGGGAGGAACATGAAAAAAGAAAAAATGAAAAAGGGCATCAGCGGGGGGGTGCCTCTCGTAGAGGTGCCTGCCACAGGCGCGTGGGAGCCGTGAGAAGTCCAGAATTCAAAGTGCCGCGCCGTCTTTATTGTGACGTGGGTCCATTACGTAACCCCTGACTTTTGTGCCCCCGGCCTATACAAAAAAGGACACTTGTAAAGCCGACAATCGACGACGAGCCATCGCAATATAGTCAAACGGTGAGCTTTAGGCAACCCCCGCTATTAAACAAATCGTATCTGCTCTAAACAATATCTGTCGCATGTCACAAGTCGATCAAGCGATGAAACTTAAATTTATCCGAATCTTTCTGGTGAACAAATAATATTTTTTTCTAATTTGTCAAATTTCTCAGATAGAAACGTAGGTAATTTAGAGATTATCTAATCTTGGCTTATTTCTAAAATAGAAATACTAGTCATTTAGATCTCGTTCTATCTTGGATTATGTCTAAACTAGAATTTTTTGTAAGTTTCGGACTTCTTTTGGATAATGTGCCGAACCCCCCCCCCCCCCCCCCCCCCCGCCGATCAGGCTCAAATTTTGCACAAACCTTCCTTTTAATATCTTAAGGTATTGTGATTCGGTAAAGGGATTTTTACCGAATCACAATAGTTTTCGTGATATCGAATTTTTAAGTTCTTTTTAGCGCGCGCCGTGTATCTATATATACCCGGCTGGAAATGTCGTTCCGGCAGCCGGATCACTCATCAGGCAGGTTTGACGATACGGCCCGGAATACCGTTGAAGCCCCCGCCTTATCTGTGCTGGATATTTACTGGATCAGTGACTCCGGAGAACGGGAGTAATAAAACAAACTGATCAGTTCTGAATCAGGTAATCTTGCCAGAACCTTGTTAGGGCGTTTGATCTGCGCCCAAAATCTGATTTGCGCCGCATGTCCACCGGGTAACCTTATTTGGGGCCATCAAAGTAAGCAACTGTGTTGCTGCGTGCATAATTTCGGCAAGATTCTAATAAAAGTAATATGGTGTCCCTGCGGACTCCGTAATCATCAAATCAAGATACAAAGAACGAATAGAAATAAATTTGAAGTTTGCATCGTGGTAATGCAACGCTTTTTTTCGTCCCTTTTCATTCGTTTATTTTTATCAAAATCAAAAGGTAATCAATCACATCAATAAAAATAAATTTTATTGGCACAGCTTAAACATTTTTTTTTACAAAATCATTGAAATTGCAGTGATGCAATCTTCAAGCCCACGAATAAAATTATTGACATTCGTTAGAATAGAATTAGAAAAATAAAAATATGCAAAGAAAAAAAAGAAGGTTTGCACAAGTGTTGGAATGGCTAAATAGGTAGCGCGCTTACCTCTAAAATTAGAAGACGTAGGTTCAATTCCGAGGGGAGGTAATAAACTTCAACGAGGCAGGATACGATTTATTCGAATTGTCATATAGGAAGGATCATAAATAACACATATGGAAACAAAAAATACTGCCAGAATTTTTTTATTCGTAATTTTTGGATTTTTTTTCATTTCAGGCATGAATACGGCAAGCGGATCAGAGCCTGAAAAGGTATACGGATCAATTACGTTACCGGCATCCGCATCATGGCCGGATTCGAAAAAGTGTTTCCCGCCCGGTAAGACTCTGATCCGGCGGCCTGTACCATGCCGTGGTACGGAATACGGTATGCCGGATGCAGCTCTAGTCTGCCCCGTAGCAACATTTCAAGTCGGGTATATATATATCTGCTATGTCTCCTCCACACCTATATATGTTATTGCGCTTCCCGAACCCAAACAGAAAAAAAACCAAACAAACCCAAATCCAAAAACTATTGCGTGTCGCCAAAAATTCCTTTAAGGGTTGTCCTAACATATTTAATGGAAGGTTTGCGCAAAATTTCAGCTCGATCGGAGGGGGGGTCGGAACCTTGCCCCTCCTTTTTAGTTTGTATAATTTCTAAAATAGAAAATGGTAATTTTCCCAATGAAAAGGTCGCTGTTCAATATTCGTTTCCGATTAAATGATTAGAATGAGGAGGTCGGGATTTCACCTTGGCGAACAACCAGCTTTCATTCGAATCTGTAATACCGAGCCCATTATTCGATATTCTATATAATTTTCCATATCATTTGGCAACTGAAATAATAAATAAATCAAAGTTGTTATTCTACCGTCAAACTTCTAAAATTTAATTTTTTATTCTAACCTCAAATGTCTAAAACATTCCTCGAAAATAGAAAGAAACAACACAGAATAATATAAAAATATTTTGGTAGTATCATATAAAGTTACATCAAAATTGTCTTCACCTTTGTAACCTTTATTACCTACCTTTTGTATTTGTGTAATTTGCTGCAATTTGAAATAAACCTATGTAGCAACCACTAAACATTCATTGAGCGACTGGAGCTTTCGCGAGGATAATTTAAAAATTATAAAGCGTCAAATTCATGGGTGAGAAGTAAACGAAAAAAAAATCGATTTTTTAATGAAAATTTAAATTTTTGGTAGGCTTGAGCGACCTCTAAATATTTTTTGACCGCTCGCAGCTTTCATGATAATTTTTTTGTTTTAAGAAGATAATTGGATGGTGAGAAGAAGGAAAAAAATAGAGCTCAAATTTGTGCCACCCTTATATATTATATATATATATATATATATATATATATATATATATATATATATATATATATATATATATATATAATTCAGCAATCGTGGATAATCTCTACGATTTGTGCATTACCAAAGATTTTAGTCGTCCATGCACTAAATATTGTGACGACTTGTGAACGTCGGTTACGAATACCCACGAGGTTTGCCAAAGTGGGATTAACCATTCGGTCTGAAAGAAAACAATGTGCCAGGTAAGCCAATTAACCCATGCGAGACGATAAGGTACGGGGCATTTCTTCTTGTCGCATCGGGAACTCGGAGCTCGTTCTCCGTATACGGGTTAATCCGAAAGGTGTATTGAAATCGATTAAACCAAGAGCGACGGCGCGCACAAGAGTCATCTGCTTCGGCCTTTTCTGCCGACCAACTTAACGACTATAACATAATAGGTACGTATTTGAGGCTGCCTTGTTTCATTTTTTTTACCATAATTTGACTGGAATCCGTTCTGCTCGAGCTACGAAATGATATTCACGTTTAAATGAACGGTCAGGAATTCTATCAATGAAAAATCTTTCGCCACTATTTTACTTGTTTTTCTTTTTAATGATTCTTTTTGAAAGGATTGTGAAAAATTTTGTATAAGACACTGAGAAAAATTAGCACTGCCTCAGGGCATAGAATTACTCGAAAAAATGTCTCTAAGAAAACGCAAGTAATTATCTGCAAAGACAATTTTAGAAAATATGAAAATTTCCCACAGTCCCTGATCTTTTGTAAATTTTCATGTGTTTATTTATTCGTTTATTTGTTTATTTGTTTGCGCTCGTTTCTGATTGCCGTTTGTTTGTTTAATATGATCGTAAACATTCGTTTGTCTGTATGCTTGTTTATTGGAATGGTAATAGAGTGGCCTCTGGTAATAAATGGCCTCAATCATGTCGACAGTCTGAGCTATGTTTCTGTGAAAGATAACCGAAGTTGCTTCAGTATAGTCCTCGAACTATATCCGCGCAAACGTACAGGCATACACACAGTTGCGAAATATTTTTACTCAATCTAATTAATATAAACAATCTATAAATAAATTTTCTATAAATTGAAAAATTGAAGACTAAGCATCTCTTACATTTTTATTAAAAATATATATACATATAGGACGTTTAAGACACTTTAAACGCGTTTTCCTCGTAACCACGATTTGGAAATCGAGGGGACGCATAATTCGGGCAGTTTTCATTCGAACGACTTGAAATTTCGACTTCTTCCTAGCTGCTCACGAGGAAAGGTTGCGAGATCGATCTATCCGATTTCGATGAAATTTGGCATGCTTGTAGAATGCGTAAAAATAGGCGACACGTATTTTTTTATACCTGCGGAACCCGTTTTTTAAGGGTTGAAACGCACCCTCCTAAAGTGGGGGCTTTTATCGTCGATAACGTTTTAACAGTACAAGATATGAAAAAAATTCAAATTGCAACACTGTTTACTTTTTCGTGTACTATACATTGGAGATGAGAACGATAACGTTATCGACGGAAAACGAAAAACACCCTTATTTTCGAGGCTGCGTTTAACCCCTTACAAATCGGTTTACGCAGATATTAAAAGAGTACGTGACGCCTATTTTTACCGATTCAACAAGCATGCAATATTTCATCGAAATCGGAGAGATCGACTTCGCGACCTTTCCTCGTTAGATAGTTCCCTACACGGAGAAAAATAGTGCTAGAAAAGTATAGCAGTTTACTGCCAGTTCGGAATTGTAAGACTTGTTGTTACAGAAGTGTAAAAATGATTCTCACACCGTATAGTAAAAATTATGCGTGCATATTACTTACATTTGAAACTATTCTCGCATAGGCGCGAGTCCTATATGCTGTATAGTAAAAATAAGGCGTGCATATTACATTTGAAACTATTCTCGCTTAGGCGTGAGTCCTATATGCTGAGTCCTATATGCTATATTTTCATATGGATTTTACTATACGTATAGCATGAATCTTCGTGTATGTATAGATTTCACTATACGCATAGCATAAATCTTCGACGTATAGCGAAAAATGTTACGAAGTTATTAGTAGAATGTGACTCTTTATACCGTACTTTTTGTAGAATACTGGAAACTAATTGTTCCAATCATGTGGGCAAAATATTTTTTGAATACTACAAAAAATCACAATATGCCGAGAGTAAAATGTATTATTTGTATCAGTTCACGTGCCATATCATAGGTTAAAATTTAAATTTCTTCATTATTACTATACCATAATTACAATTTTTATCTTCCATTAAATACTTTTTGATATTTAATGATATTTTTTGTAGAAGCATAGTATTAAATCTAAACTTCGAGGCCCCTGTTTTCTCCGTGTAGTAGTAACTCAGATAGTTTTTCTAAAGATGTATCGTCTTTATAAACAAATTAAAGCCGAATTTTTTGGGAAAAATATTAACGTATTCAAAATGATGCACTCTAGCGAAAAAAAAACTATATTTTTTAGTAATCGTGTGTACTTCTCTAGCAAAACTATTCTAAGTAACGAATTTTCTGTTTTGTTCTAAGAGCTAATCTATAAAAGTTCTGCGTCCGCCCGCAGTCCATCTAAGAAAAGATGCCCTTAGTGTAGCTACGACTGAGCCGCCCTTTCGTATTTAGTTCATAATTTTTTTTTCTATACACGCCAACATATCTAGAATAAACCCTTCAAACCTCATTTTAATTGCCTATTTAGAAGTTTAAAAAATCCCCAAAAAACTTTTATTTTTCGGCGAAGGACATAGCTCTAACGCCTATATGTAATCCTTTCGTGCAGGGCCGTATTTTGTGGGCATAAACAGGGCCATTCTGAATCTTCGGTAAATTATAGTAGCGCTTAATGAAAAACAAGTTACACTCAATTAGTGTGCCCACTGATAAACTGAAATTTAAAAAAAACGTTAAAATTGCACACACGTGAGTGTGCAATTTTTACGCATTAAATTACTACACACTTTCGTGGCTGTCCCCATCAATACCACGCTTATTCGAACACACATAAAACGTGTAGAATCAACATACAAGACGCATATTTACACACATTGGAATAAACAACATACGTTGGCAACACATGAGCAAAAATAACACGGGAAAAAGCAACACAGTTTAAGTGTGTTAACTGCGAGTTATTCATCATATATTTAAAAAATCACTTTGGTTACGGCATCACGTAAAACTCATTAGTTGATTTGACATTGATTGATTAACCGGTTAATTGAAGACCACATTTGGTCTCAACTTTTTGTTTCATTTTTAGATCATTTTTGAGTTTGTCACGAGGAAGAACCTGAAATTGGAAACTATTTCCCGAAACCTCGATAGCCGCATTGAATCTTCAGCGACGTATTTTTGTTTCGCGGTCATCACTGACAAGCAAAAGGCGGCCGTCATCGTGAAGCTGTATAAAAACCTAGCCTATGCGAAGACAAGAAAAAAAGTTACTCCTCTCATACATACTACAGAGTAATATATAAGTACTGTTAAGTTCAGTTCAACAAATGCATATATTTTGACGATAAAAAGCTTTTGTTATTCAATTTATTATTCCGACGCATCCCATGTATATACAACACTGCAAAAATAAGTGTGTTGTTTTTATGCACATTGAGAGTGTAAATGGCTGTAGACGCTTTTTACACGTTTTAACGTGTGTAAGAAAATAACACACGTAAGTGTGTTGTTTGATCGCATCTATCCGGGTCATTTTTACAGCGTTATTTTTCACAAACGTTAAAACGTGTAAAAAGTATCTACAGCCATTTACATACCTAAAGTGCGTCAGAACAACACATTTGTTTTTGCAGTGTTGGCTTGAAACTCACCAGCATACCGAGATGTATTTTCACTTGATTATCGACGAAAATCAGTTAATTGTTAAATATTCGGGTTCGTGAAAAATACCCTAAGGCCAACATCGTCGACTGCAACTTGCACGAGGCTTTTTCACTTTTACCTGAACAACACTGCGAAAAAAATTCGGGCTTTCAGTAATAACAATTGGCAGCTACACAAAAATTGTCAAAGTTCCAACTTTCTCACCTACCGGCTCGTAACAACGGCCGGGATTAGTGAACAGACGAGAATGCATAGAGGCGGCGCCTTGTTTCTCGATTTCACAAGCCACACTCCGAACCCTATACTTCTCCGAGAAGTCAAGCTCCACGTGGAAAACGAAGACACGAAGAATTCTAACCCTCTCGATTTTCTTTCTTCTCGCGGATTGACTAACGGATTATCGCCATTGCTGGTTTCCCTTTGCCGCGCGCCCGGACGAACGAAAAATTGTTCAGTCGGAAGAATGACCCGCAAATGCCAGCATCATCCAAAGGGAACGAGCCGTCTGACTTCTTAATCCCGTAGTGTCAACGTATATATATATATGCGGGAGGAGTCGCTGCGTGGGGTTCCTCAAAAGTACCGTGTCAAAAGCGATTGCCCCGCGCACATCAGACCGTTGGTGCGTTTGAAGCTAGTAATTTTTTTAACTTCTCCTTTTCGTCATCCTAACATCGGATTAACTTTACATATATATTGTTCGCTTCTTGTAGAAATACAGATTTCAGAATGCCCGTTGATTGTTCTCTTCATATTTGACATTAGGGAAAGTAGGGGCAAGATGATAACGCTATAGTCATGTTCAAATAAAACAATACGTATATGAGTCAGTCAACTTTTATTATTCTTTTAAACTAATCAACATTTATTCATCTTTAAATTTTGGAAGCAAGGAAATCAGTCGTTCTGATTTTTTACCATACAGTATATATTTTTAAGGACTTAGGCCACAGTAACGAGTATAAAATCACATGCGAATTTAACAATTTTTTCGTATGAAAAAGTGATTCACTCATAAAATTAATTACACATCTATTTAGTATGAATATCAAGCTGTTAGAAAAGATATATCTTTTTTTCGATGTACAAAATGGCGGACTACTCGAAACTTCTCGAAACTGCCTTTTTCCAGTTGGCGTGACAAATAACTTCATCAATTTTCACTCGATTTACTTCAAGTTGAAAAGTTATGTTCCTAATTGCATTTCGCAGAGAAGTACGTACTGAATTTCTGATTAATCGAAAACTTTTCATTTTATGAGCAGTTATAACGAAATTTTTTACTGAAAATTCATTTCTTAAGTTCAAATACCTACAACTTTTGAATGAAACAATATTTGTTAATTCCGTCCGTACTTCCCTAGGTATTCTAATGCAGATTGACGAGAATTTTTGTTTTTTGTTCTATTTGTACATCGAAAAAAATATACATATATATATTTTTTCTAACAGCTTGATATTCATACTAAGTAGATGTGTATTTAATTTTATGAGTGAATCACGTTTTTATAAGAAAAAAAATTGTTAACTTCGCACATGATTTTATACCCATTACTGTGGCCTAAGGCCTTAATTGAACCTTTATTTTCCCATCTTACCCCATATGCGGGGCAAGATGAGCTGAGAGAATGATAGGACACGAATTATTGGCGTCTTTCGCATAAAAAAGTGGTTTCATTCTCAATGCCTGGAATTTATAAGCCAATCGTCTGAGTTCTGTAGTATTAGTTCGAATAGTCTTGCTTCCATGTCATTTTAATCATTTGTAAGTTCTTTTTCTTCCCCTGGTAGGAACACCGGTTGAAGCGGAACCAAAGGCTTTATAGTCTCATTTCACCCTTTCCTATGTAAATAGTGGTACATTGTAAAATATTGGGGCTTTGCGATAGCTTGTATTCATCTCGCCCCATTAGATGTTTAACGAATTAACAAAAAATCACGCAATAACCTTGACAATTTATGACAAACCGTTCTTATTATATTAATAATTAGTACTTTCATCGTGTTTACCTGGCTGTGCCTAATCAATATCCGCAACTCAAATGAACTGAAACAATGGTAAATTTTACAAAAAATTAGATCGTTTTGTCAAAAAATCGATATTATTTTCTCACTCGAGATGCGTGCTTTCGCCACAGTTCATACTTCCACACTCCTTCACCTCCCCGCCGTCTAGTAGGTACACTGCAAAAACAAATGTGTTATTTTTACGCATTATAGGTGTGTCAATGGCTGTAGACACTTTTTACAACTTTTAACGTGTGTGGAAGATAATGGTGTAAATATAATACGGATAGATGCATTCAAACAACACACGTACGTGTGTTATTTTCTGACACACGTTGAAACTTGTAAAAAGTGACTACAGCCATTTACACACTCAAAGTGTGTAAAAACTACACACTTATCTTTGCAGTACTGTATATATTAGGTGTACAAATAAGTTTTAGGACACTTCGATTTTGTATCATAACAGCTATTCTAAATTAATTCAAAGGTCCCGCTCACTTATCATAGATAGCGCTTGATATGTAGTATCGAAACGTAAAGGAGTCATAAACATAACCTATAAATTCTGTAAATTAAACATGCAAACCGATAAGCTATTTATTAGATACTGCATTCCCGATGTAGGTTTCGCCAATCGAACCGTAACGGCCAATACTTGGACCAATGTTGGCGGGACGATGATCGATTAACCAATTGTACGCCAATGCTCGGCTGAGTATTGACTAGCCAACATTGGTTTGCTGATACGAGGCCAATGTTTGGCCAAATATAGACTCGTTAATCATTGGCTTGTCGATACGAGGCCGATGTTTGGCGAAGTATAGACTCGCCAATCATTGGTTTGCCGATACGCGGCCAATGTTCGGCCAAACGTAGACTCGCTAGTCATTGGCTTGTCGATACGAGGCCGATGTTTGGTGAAGTATAGACCGGCCAATCATTGGTTTGCCAATACGAGGCCAATGTTCGGCCAAGTATAGACTTGTTCATTATTGGTTTATCGATATGAGGCCGATGTTTGGCGAAGTATAGACGCGCCAATCATTGGTTTGCCGATACGAGGACAATGTTCAGCCAAATATAGGCTCTCTAATCATTGGCTTATCGATACGAGGTCGATGTTTGGCGAAGTATAGACTCGCCAATCATTGGTTTGCCGATACGAGGACAATGTTCAGCCAAATATAGGCTCTCTAATCATTGGCTTATCGATACGAGGTCGATGTTTGGCGAAGTATAGACTCGCCAATCATGTTTTTGCCGATACGAGGCTAATGTTCGGCCGAGTAACGCATGATCGAACCGCAATTCGTATATTGACGATTCATTGTTTCGCGTTGAAGTCATTGAGAGACGAGACAAATACTTTTCACGAGTCCATTGGATATTATTCTTAACAAATATACTACCAAATCAATGCACTCATTGTTGGCCGATTCTCGAACGAGCTCATACGCGAAATTCTGCCGATTTTTATGAACCATCCTACACTGACAGAAAAATTCTATTAATATTAACTAACCGCGTCTATTTATTTTTTACTTGAATTAACTAGATTTTTCGTGAAATCAAATTTTTCCTATTGCATTCCATTATTGGAATTATTCATTTTAAATATATTTATTTATTCAAATTAAACTTGAACTAATGAACTAATGGTCTGTCTTTATTGCAACACACATTAACGGGTTGTGGGGGTAGAGAAGGTGGAGAGAGAGGAATTATATATATAGGTTAGGTTTGAAAATTCTATAACGTGTCATTCGATAACACTCTCTAATTATCACAATGATATTAACTAATTGATATAGTTTATGTGATACAAATAATGATGAGAATCCATTTCGTATCTTATGCCATATCTGCGATTCAAATGTCACAAGTTCTCGGTAGCATAGGGGCAGCGTGTTTGGCTATGAGTAGGGAAGTCCAAGGTTCGAGCCCCATATGGGTGAAATATTTTCTTAGAACTAATCATTTCGAAAGACCAGGTAATGACGAATTACAATACAAAAATAATTAATTTTTTTTTTGGCAGTGCAGGACCAATTTTGGTGATCTATATCGGGCCGCTCTTATCATCCAAGGCTCGGTCGATGATCGGGCCAAGCTCGAGTGCCAATGTTGGCAAGCTTGGCGTCGAGCATCGGCCAATCATTGGCCACTACCGATCACCCTACATGGGTCGCTATGAATTCCATCAAGGAAAAAGTGTTAGGAAAGCGTGTGAATCGATATGTTCTGTTCTTGGAGACAACATTGTATCTAAAAGTACATGTGAGTATTAGTATAAGCGATTCAGAGAAGGTGATTTCGACGTTAGTGACCGTGAACGCACGGGGCCTCCTGTAAAGGTGGACGATCAGGAACTCCAAGCGTTGCTGGATGAAAACTCTTGCCAGACGGAGAAACAACTTTCGGAACAGCTTGGAGTAACTCAACAAACTGTTTCTTATCGTTTAAAAGCAATGGGTAAGATTCGAAAAGGAACAAAGTGGGTACCACACTTTCTGACTCAAGAAAATAAAAACAGCCGTCTTAACATTTGTGTGAGTCTTTACAACAAGCAACATAGAAAGTCTTTCTTGTGGAAAATTGTGACCGGCGATGAAAAGTGGATTTATTTTGATAATCCGAAACGCAAATATCATTGGATTGACCCCGGCGAGCCGACAACATCCAAGCCAAAGCGCAATGTTCATTGTAACAAAGTCATGCTGTGCATATGGTGGGATATGAAAAGCGTACTGTATTAAGAACTTCTCAAACCTGGTCAAACACTTACTACCGATCGCTATTGTCATCAATTGATGCAAGTGAATCAAGAAATTGAGAAGAAACGTCCATTTTCTGGTAAAGGAAAACGTCCAGTAAAACTGCTCCATGACAACGCGCGGCCTCATGTGGGTACACCGGTCAAGGATACGTTACTAGCGCTTGGATGGGAAGCTGTACCACACCCGGCGTATTCACCAGACTTAGCCCCATCCGATTATCATTTATTCCGGAAAATGCAGAACGATTTGTCTGACGTGCGATTCAAAACATTTGAAGAAGTGGAAAAATGGGTCGCTAAATTTCTCACCTCGCAAGACGAAAGTTTCTTTGCGAAAGGCATCCGCGAGTTACCTGAGAGATGGCTGAAGGTCATTCAGTGCGATGGAGATTACTTCGATGAATAACTGTGTTTTACTTCTTTTTTAATAAATCTTGAATTTTTTGAAAACTGTCCTAAAACTTATTTGTACACCTAATACATAGGATGCGTCGGAATAATAAATTGAATAACAAAAGGTTTTTATCGTCAAAATTTATGCATTTATTGAGCTAAACTCAATAGTACTTATATATTACTCTGTGGTATGTATGAGAGGTGTCTCATTACTCACTACTTCTCGTCTTAGAGATGAGAAGGTTTTTCTTGTCTTACCATAGGCTAGGTAAGCCTACCATCCATCCATCCATCCATCCATCCATCCATCCATCCATCCATCCATCCATCCATCCATCCATCCATCCATCCATCCATCCATCCATCCATCCATCCATCCATCCATCCATCCATCCATCCATCCATCCATCCATCCATCCATCCATCCATCCATCCATCCATCCATCCATCCATCCATCCATCCATCCATCCATCCATCCATCCATCCATCCATCCATCCATCCATCCATCCATCCATCCATCCATCCATCCATCCATCCATCCATCCATCCATCCATCCATCCATCCATCCATCCATCCATCCATCCATCCATCCATCCATCCATCCATCCATCCATCCATCCATCCATCCATCCATCCATCCATCCATCCATCCATCCATCCATCCATCCATCCATCCATCCATCCATCCATCCATCCATCCATCCATCCATCCATCCATCCATCCATCCATCCATCCATCCATCCATCCATCCATCCATCCATCCATCCATCCATCCATCCATCCATCCATCCATCCATCCATCCATCCATCCATCCATCCATCCATCCATCCATCCATCCATCCATCCATCCATCCATCCATCCATCCATCCATCCATCCATCCATCCATCCATCCATCCATCCATCCATCCATCCATCCATCCATCCATCCATCCATCCATCCATCCATCCATCCATCCATCCATCCATCCATCCATCCATCCATCCATCCATCCATCCATCCATCCATCCATCCATCCATCCATCCATCCATCCATCCATCCATCCATCCATCCATCCATCCATCCATCCATCCATCCATCCATCCATCCATCCATCCATCCATCCATCCATCCATCCATCCATCCATCCATCCATCCATCCATCCATCCATCCATCCATCCATCCATCCATCCATCCATCCATCCATCCATCCATCCATCCATCCATCCATCCATCCATCCATCCATCCATCCATCCATCCATCCATCCATCCATCCATCCATCCATCCATCCATCCATCCATCCATCCATCCATCCATCCATCCATCCATCCATCCATCCATCCATCCATCCATCCATCCATCCATCCATCCATCCATCCATCCATCCATCCATCCATCCATCCATCCATCCATCCATCCATCCATCCATCCATCCATCCATCCATCCATCCATCCATCCATCCATCCATCCATCCATCCATCCATCCATCCATCCATCCATCCATCCATCCATCCATCCATCCATCCATCCATCCATCCATCCATCCATCCATCCATCCATCCATCCATCCATCCATCCATCCATCCATCCATCCATCCATCCATCCATCCATCCATCCATCCATCCATCCATCCATCCATCCATCCATCCATCCATCCATCCATCCATCCATCCATCCATCCATCCATCCATCCATCCATCCATCCATCCATCCATCCATCCATCCATCCATCCATCCATCCATCCATCCATCCATCCATCCATCCATCCATCCATCCATCCATCCATCCATCCATCCATCCATCCATCCATCCATCCATCCATCCATCCATCCATCCATCCATCCATCCATCCATCCATCCATCCATCCATCCATCCATCCATCCATCCATCCATCCATCCATCCACCCTCTCTCTCTCTCTCTCTCTCTCTCTCTCTCTCTCTCTCTCTCTCTCTCTCTCTCTCTCTCTCTCTCTCTCTCTCTCTCTCTCTCTCAACGCGAAAAAGTAATGTAAAAATTCCATTACTCATTACTTTATGTTTTGTAATGTAAAAAAATTCCATTACTCATTACATTGTAATGAGTAATGGAAATTTTTTACATTACAAAATCCGATGTATTAAGTAATGGAAATTTTTTACATTACAAAATCCAATGTAATGGGTAATGGAATTTTTTACATTACAAAATCCAATGTAATGAGAAATGGAAATGTTTACATTACAAAATCCAATGTAATGAGTAATGGAAATTTTTTACATTACAAAATCCAATGTAATGGGTAATGGAAATTTTTTACATTACAAAATCCAATGTAATGGGTAATGGAAATTTTTACATTACAAAATCAAATGTAATGAGTAATGGAAATTTTTTACATTACAAAATGTAAAGTAATGGGTAATGGAAATTTTTACATTACAAAATCAAATGTAATGAGTAATGGAAATTTTTTACATTACAAAATGTAAAGTAATGGGTAATGAAAACGGTAATGCATTACAAAAAGTAATGCATTATTTGCAACCCTGGCCAAGAGTATTAGGATCTCAATTTTTCTGTTAACCAGAAAATTATTCCAACAGTTATATATATTCCAACAAATAGTTGCCCCACCCTCATCCTCACATTTCTTTTACTGTGGAAATATTTGTGGATAGTGCAATAACAATGAGGGTGCCTAATAACTTTAGCCAAAATTGTACATGTATGTTCCTTGCACGTGTATATTACCTAATAATTAAAATGGTACATGTAGATATATTATCTAATGATAAAAATGGTGCATGCATATTACGTAATAATAAAAATTGTATATGTATATTACCTAGTAACTTTTGCCGAAATTCAACACGCATTGATAAAAAAAAAACGTTTCAACATCTTGGCATCGAATAATTCGACAAAAAGTATTGAGAGACCTCCGAGTCGCAGCGTACTTTTCGTTTGTATCTGCAGTAGATTAAATTTTTACTGGTCACTTATGTATTAAATATATGTATCTTACGATTAAGGGTCGAGAGCTAGCAAGTGGCAGAGTAATTTTGTAACCGATACGTTGAATCTGCGATTAGTTAGCTCTATACGCACACATTTTTTTCAACGAAAAATAAAAAAACCTTCTCGATCACGGGACTATAAACATATACACATATGCACTCACATAAATGCATCCATACATACACCGGGTGAAGCAACAACTATTAGCAGTAGAAATATTTTTCAGCCTTTTCGACTCAGGAGATATCTCTTCCTACAAAAGATGCATGGTTCGATGGGGGTCATCGAGTGGTTACTACATGGTTGCTCCGGGTGGAGGCGCTTCGGAGATTACAAGATCACCTCCATTTTTTTAAATGGTTTCATTATTTTTTTCAGAATTTTATCAAGGAACTAAAAATAAATTCACATACCAAATGACAAACTGATCAATCATGATTAAATATTTAAAAAATCGATAAAAAAAAATCCAATGTTTTTAGCCTAGAATCGATTTAAAAAACGGTGCAAATGCACTTATTCCTCTAAAAGGTGCTCAAAGCGATGACCACCACTTTCAATACACGCTTAAAATTTGATTCGCATTGTTTGTATCTTTTGTAACATTCTCCGCAAAAGAAAATCATATCAACTTGCTCGTGATAAGGAAACGTTTCGCGGAAAATTACATTCAGTACTGACAGAAGGAAATCTGTCGTAATACTTTTCATTGAAGAGAACACACGTTTATTATGGAAATCTCAAACTTCTCACTGCTTTTCAAAACAACTTGATAAGGTTCTTAGTTGCGAACAATGTAAACAAAGCCGTACGACTTAAATGGATTTTTCTTAGTATTGAACTATCGAAATCACAATTAGAGCCTGTTTGCTAATACAGACTGACGTGATTAAGGGGCTACATCTACCTACAGGCCCGAATAAAATGATCAAATTCCGATTTTTTTTCTGCAAACCGGTTGGTGAAATCGAAACGGATTTTTTTAAACACAAAAATACATATATTGAGAGCATTTGAAAAAAAAATCCACAAAAACATGGCCGCCGGCAGATGATGACATTTTTTCGCGACGTTTGACGGTGGACGCTGTCGAACTTAAACGGCCCATGTGAAATCTAAAAACCAAACGGGTTATTCAAGTTAACAATAAATACGAGTCGTTCACGAACGGCGATTTTTTAAATCATTCTTATAACAACGTGGCGGAGAATTGAACCTAGAGCATAAAAAATCATCATTTTTACGTAACTATAAAAAAAAAACGAAGATCGATTTAAAAGTAGTGAGATCGTCAACGACCTTTAAATGTTTCTCATCGTATCTCCTGTAAATTTGGAAGTAAACCATCAAGTGGTTCTCGAGATATCACGTCCACCGACTTCAAAAGTAGTGTTTTGAGAAAAATGCGATATACAGTTGCACGCAAAAGTGTCCGGTCAAAGATAATTTTATGATGGAGTAACGTTTAAAGGATGCAAAATAGAAACACAAACATATCATCGTAAAGTTCTTTTATTATGTAATCAATACGTGTTATTGAAAAATTATATAGTAGTAATAAGTTTTATTTGCATCGCCTTTTTGGCTTTTTACAAAGTTGTCATACCGTTGCACATCGCTCTCTTACAATCTAACTTATCGTTTCTCCTTTAGAAGAAGAAGTTTTTACAATACTATGACACCGTTTAACATCGCTTTCTTACAATCTGACTTATATCTTTCCTGTTTTATTATTTTTAATTTTCGTCACACTCTTCGTTCTCTCTCTCTCTCTCTCTATTAACACCGTTCCTCTTTTCTTACACTCTCTTTCTATTTCCCTAAAAAATGTACACATATTTACATCTATCTCCCCTCTCAGCATCCCTATTAATCTATCTTCTAGTCCCCCCTCATCCCTTTCTCCCTTTACCCACTCCACTATATATGTTTTCGCTTCTTTAGATATTACTTCTCTTGCTTTTTCACACGTAATCAGGTGCTCCATTGATTCTCTTTCTCGTTTGCATATCCTACAAGTCCATTCTACTTCCCCTTTTTTCCATTCCTTCCTATATTTCCACACCTCATCCTCGCCCAAGTTTCCTTATCCTTTCCTTTAACATCTTTTGCCACCCAATACTTCCGTGGAGCTTCGTCGTTTTCTACTATCGCCTTGTATAACCTATTATACGTCGATTTTTGAATCTGTTTTCTTTCTTTCTCTATGGTCTTTCTTTTTACGTTATCCAATCCCTTGTCTATCAAATTCTCTATAATTTTTATTTCTTTTCCTTCTTTTATCATATCTATTATTTCCTCAATTTCTAATTCCCTTGATACTTTTGAAAAGTCGTTTCCCCATTTCGAAGGCTTCCTGTTCGAGATTCCCCTTATTTCCTCTCTCAAACAAATATTCGGCCATCTATTACGTTCCATTCTTATCACTAACTGTATATATCTCAGCGGTCTTTCCCGAATTTTGTACCCGAATGTTGGTATTCCTAACTCTGCTCGCCTGAAAAATTATATATAACTATTGATAATTATTTATAACCAAAATAACAATTTTCACTTTTTCATAACTATCCGGCCAAGTACGAATTACGCACTAAATACAAAGAAAAAATATAATAACTCAAGAAAAAAATGGAAAACGGTAATAAATGTAAGATTTTCATCAATACTTGGTAGTCATGCCCTTCGAAGCTATCACGGTAGCACATCGGTGAAGCATCGATTCAATAAGTTTGATGATTCTATCTTGAGAGATATTTTTCCACTCTTCTTGAACTTTTCCCCACAAAGCATCTTTATTGGCACAATGTTCAGTTTCTGCTCTTAGTTTTAACTCTTCCCATGAATGTTCTATGAGATTCAAGTCCGGAGATTGACTCGGCCACTCTAAAACTCAAATATTTTTCTTGCTAAAAACCTGCTGAAGGAGCTGTGATCGATGTTTTGGATCATTATCTTGCTGAAAAATCGATCCTCGTCTGGCTGACATTAGCCAAAGTACTGTTTCACGTAGACAGACTGAAGTGAGACTTTTTGGACGTGTTGGAGTTAAAAAAACCGCTCATCAGTAAAAAAAAAATAAGAAGGCCACATTAGAGTTTGCGAAAAAATACCAGTTGAAGATTGGAAAAAAGTGCTGTTCTCAGGCGAAACTAAAATTAATTTGTTTGGAAATGATGGAAGAAGGTACGTTCAACGACCAAAAGGAACTAGAAATGATTCGCGATATCAAACAGCAACTGTGAAACACGGTGGAGGTAGCATTATGCTATGGGGTGCATTCTCTTGGAGAGGCGTCGGTCCAAACTTTGAAATTAAAGGCACTATGAACTCTGCTGTGTATAGAGATATTATATTAGAAAAAATGCTGCCTTATGCTCGTCAGAATATGCCACAACGGTGGATTTTTCGGGAAGATAATGATCCAAAGCATCGATCACAGCTCCTTCAGCAGGTTTTTAGCAAGAAAAATATTCGAGTTTTAGAGTGGCCGAGTAAATCCCCGGACTTGAATCCCATAGAACATTTATGGCAAGAGTTAAAACTAAGAGTAGGAACTGAACATTGTGCCAATAAAGCTGCTTTGTGGAGAAAAGTTCCAGAAGAGTGAAAAAATATCTCTCAAGATAGAATCATCAAACTTATGCAATCGATGCCTCACCGATGTCCTGCCGTGATAACTGCGAAGGGCATGGCTACCAAGTATTGACGAAAATATTACATTTATTACCGTTTTCTATGTTTTTTCTTGAGTTATTCTATTCTTTTCTTTGTATATAGTGCGTAATTCGTTCTTGGCCGGATGTTTATGAAAAAGCGAAAATTGTTATTTTGGTTATAAATAATTATGAATAGTTATATATAATTTTTTAATAACACGATTCGATTGCATAATAAAAGAACTTTACGATGATACGTTCATGTTTCCATTTTGCATCCCTTAAACGTTACTCCATCATAAAATTATCTTTGGCCGGACACTTTTGCATGCAACTGTACCTGCGTCGCTCCCGGCCGGTCTTTCCCAACGGGGAGAAGTTCCAAAGGCTCTCTCTCTCTCTCTCTCCTAGACTTTAACTCCGATTAACTTAAAACTTTGGGAGAATATTCTAGACATATTGTACTATTAGATAATTATTTTATTTTTTTAAATGCTCAAGCCCACGTAAGCTCTTAAATTGTGAAGTATGGTGCTGCTACCACTCGCCCGGCCGACTGTTAGTAGCTGTGGCCCATTCAATTTTAGGAATATTTCAATGAAATTTTCAGGGAATATAGCTAAAAGGTATCGACTAAAAATATTGTTGGAAAATGGAATTTTTTGACCCACCTAGGTAGATGTAGCCCGTCAATAAGCTTCATACTCAATGCGAATCAGATTACAAGCGTGCGTTGAAAATGATGGCCATCACTTTGACCACCTTCTATAGAAGTAAATGCTTGCACCGTCTTTTCGATCGATTCTAGGCTAAAAACATTGAAACTTTGTTTTTGATTTTTCATGCAAAATCTCAATCGATCGTCTCGAAATTTGGTGTGTGAACATACTTCTCGTACCTTGATGAAATTATATTTTCTTGAATAGTTGCCCCATTTTTAAAACTGGAGGGTTTTTCAAATCTCGAAAGTCCCTCCATGTGGATGAACCTCGTAGCCGCCAATCGATGACCCTCTTCGAACTCTACAACTTTTGTAAGAAAAGTTTTCTACTAAGTCCGATAGGTTAGAAAATATTTCTACTGCTAACAGTTGTTGCCTCACCCTGTATATATGCCTAACATGGCGTATCATTTACCAAATTTTTGTTTGCCACTCACGAGTTTTGCCATGGCAAAAAAATTGGGAAAAAAATTCGGAGAGAATCGGCGACACGTACGAAATATATAGGTATATATATACACACACACATACACACATGTATACATATATAAATGTATCGATAGACCGAAATGCGTTATTCTAGTGAACACGCCGCCGACGATATGATTTGTGTGTCAGGCTCCAGGAAGAAGAAACGAGCCCGTGATCTGGACACGAGAGACGCGCGTTCGTCGGTTTTTTCTTAGCCTCCGAGCGAAGTCTCTCGCGGTTAGGCCTCCGGTCCACATGCATCTCTTTTCTCTGTCTCATATCTCGTGTGTCCGAAATATAGCGAGAACTGTTACGTTATGGCGGTGGCGCTCTCTCCTCGTACACGACCGCACACAAGGTCGGACTGATCAAACAGTCCTGTCCGCGGGCTGCTTCTCTCGACTCATCCCTCGTCCCACGTCAACTCCTCTCGCTCGAAGGGAAATTAAAAAATGGATAATTGCTTCTTGAGAACCGCGGGTCCCGCGCGTCCGTATATATACATGGACGCTCTATACGAAGTTACGGCTGCGCGGATGGATCGGAGTTGCCCTTACATATGGATATATCTATATTGCCTATGTATGTGTGTATATCTATATACACGGAATGAAAAACCACACGACGCTCTTCCAGGTAGAGTCGTAAAGTGACTTTGATATAAAAGTAACGAATCGCAGATTTACACGGCGTAACGTTCACCAAATTTGTTTCATCCTTTGATTGGGTAACGGCAAAAAGAATTGTGTGAGAGAGAGAGAGAGAGAGAGAGAGAGAGAGAGAGAGAGAGAGAGAGAGAGAGAGAGAGAGAGAGAGAGAGAGAGAGAGAGAGCGAAAGAGAGAGAGAGACCGCGACAGATCATGGTTATGCCCTTAATGTACAATGTCAACATAACCACACAAACTTTCGATCCAGGCTTTCTCATAGATAGTTAAGGGGTTAGGCGCCAGTAACGGGTATAAAATCATGTGCGAATTTAACCATTTTTTTCATATGAAAAAGTGATCCATTCATAAAATTAATTACACATCTATTTGGTATGAATATTAAGCTGTTAGAATTTTTTTAGGTGTACAAAATGGCTGACTACTCCAAACTTCTCGAAACAACTTTTTTCCAATTGGCGTGACAAATAACTTCAACAATTTTCACTCGATTTACTACAAATTTAAAAGTTATGTTCCTAATTGCATTTCACAGAGAAGTGCGTATGGAATTTCTGATTAATCGAAAACTTTTCATTTTATGAGCAGTTATAACGAAATTTTTACCTGAAAATTAATTTCTTAAGTTCAAATACCTACAACTTTTGAATAAAACAATATTTTTTAAATTCCGTACGTACTTCTCTAGGTATTCTAATGTAGATTGACGAGAATTTTTGTTTTTTTGTTCTAGGTTAAAAACTGTGGATGCTAAATGTCACGCCGCGGAGTACCTAAAAAAAGATAACAAAAGAAAATGTTAGTAGTCGGCCATTTTGTGTATCGAAAAAATATATATAAATTATTTTCTAACAGCTTGACATCTATACTAAATGGATGTGTAATTAATTTTATGAGTGAATGACTTTTTTATACGAAAAAAAATGTTATATTCGCCCATGATTTTATACCCGTTACTGTGGCCTAACCCCTTAAGTTTTTCAGGAAAAACAAGGCACCGAGATAGGTAGAATTCACTGACGGAGAGCTTCACGACTTTCTTGTGCCCTAAATATTATTTACTTCTGAGAAATGTGTTCGAAAATGTTAACTATCTCCCTCGCACTCAGATGTCACGTGGTAGATTTTCTACTTCGCCTTAAGAGCATGTACAAGATCAACATAACCTCGAAAATGTTTGAACCCTGTATTCCCATAGAAGAGCAAGTTTTGAGGTAGTACTAGCGGATTGACTAGTCAACGGAAAATATGTAAATTTTGGAACCTGCAAGACAAGCTAGATATAATACATTTAGGTATAATAAATAACCATGAAAGGGATTATTTGAGAAGTGTATGTGATGGCTGTGTGTATTATATTATGAAAAGTGAAGTATTAAAATAGCAATCAGATTTGACTTGCGTTGTCTCACCGACCGTGATTTCATTATTTTTGCAATATCCGTGGCAACGCTGTACTCAGGCGCTTCCGATAAAATTCAAGCGTGTGTTTTTTTACCGTATGTGTGTAAGCTTGCTTTTAGTGTGTATGTAATGTGCGTATTGTAACTTCGGTCTTACATACATTGTAACAACAGATATGGATCGACATAGCATTCGTGCAAATGTCAAACGTAATCAAATTGCGTTAAGAATCTACAACTTTTGTCGCTGCATTCAAATTGATCGGTTCGATTCGGCCTTCCGGATACGAGCACAGCTGACGGCATGCCGCGTTGCAAAATCTACGCCATCCCTCCCGTCATGGCAGACGCGGCTAACAAACGCGAAAATTAGTTGATTCAATCGATAATATCTGCTCGAAATGTCCCGTAACCGATTTTTATTAGAATTTTTAAGGAACATACGTGACCGCGACAGTTTGTTATTTATCGCTTTCGCATAGCTTCGTATGTAATCGCGAACTATTATTTCCGTTTTAAAGTTCGATCCACACGGATTACCTATATGATACGGCTTCATTGATTTAGTAAATTAATTAGTATTGTATTCAGCCGGTAAGGCATGCGCAGTTTTCACGGACGTCATTCTGTACGTCTATACTACAGCATACAAAAAAATCAATTTTTATTCTAATGAGGCGGTTCGCGCGCATACTACCTTAAAGGTAGAAACAAAGCATCAGGTCTCTCTCTCTCTCTCTAACACACACACACACACACACACACACACACACACACACACACACACACACACACACACACACACACACACACACACACACACACACACACACACACACACACACACACACACACACACACACTCCACGCATATGGCACGTGGTACATTTTCTACGTTGCCTGAAGGGCATCTACAAGATCGACATAACCTCAAAAATTGCTCAACACTGTTTTTTCGTAGATGATTAAGGTTTGAAATACCAAGCACCACTATCTGTAGAATTCACTGACCCAGAGCTTAATGATTTTCTTTTGCCCTAAATATTATTCATCTCTGAACAGTGTCTGTTCGAAATCCCTGAGCAACATCAACATAACCTCAAAATCGTTTCAACCCCGTTTTCTCATAGATGATTAAGTTTTTAAGGGAGAAAAAGCATCTGGCGCTGTAGAATTCACTGACGCAGCGCTTTACGATTTTATGTTGCCCTAAATATCATTCATCTCTGAGAAGTCTCTGTTCAGGAAATTTCACCTATCCCTCTCGCACTCATATGTCACGTGGTAGATTTGCTTTGTCTAAAGAATAATCAGAAGCTCTGTACATGATCAACATAACCTGAAAAATGTTTCAACACCGTTTTCTCATGGATGATTAAGTTTTTAAGGAAAAAATTAAGCACCAGGCTCCTTAGAATTCACTGACGCAGAGCTTGACGATTTTATTTTTCCTAAGTATTATTCATCTTTGAGAAATCTCGGTCCCGGAATTTGAGCTATTCCTCTCGCACTTATATATCACGTGGTACATCTTCTACTTTGCCTAAAGACTGATCGGAATTTGTGCGGATGTCAAACGAATGAACAAACGACGAAGAATAACGATTTTTAGGACGAGGTTATTTTGAGTTACACACACGCAGGCACATATACAAAGCAGGGTGATCATCGATGTTTCGCCGCTTTGAAAAAGAAGAGAGCAAATGGCCCGCCGGAAGCTTTTCATGCCCTAGAATCGTCAACTTTTTACCAAATGAATGACCGTCCCCGCACACACGAGCCCGGCAGCGATACAGTTGCTGAATTCCGGGACAATTTTGGTTGGCGAGAGAGCCCAAGGCGAGTAAACGCGCTTGAAAAAGCGAGAGAAAAAATATGTTTGCGGGTTTCTCGGAAGGGTCCGCTGTACGAGAATTCGGCTGTGTACCGACGCCGACGACCAAGCGGGGATCCCCGCGGTGCATTGTGTGGTTTTATCTTTCAACACCGGCCCCCGCGTTTGTTCAACTTGACTCCCGACAGCAGCGAAAACGCGCGCGGAAACTACTCCCGCTCGGTATCGCTCGGCTGTCAAACGAAATGCTCGTATTTTCGTTTTCACGAATAAACAAAAGAAAATACGTATTTCCGATACGATAATCGTGTGAACTGTGTGCTTTAGAGTGCATATCGTGTGAACTGTGGGGCTTTAGAGCGCAAGAGTAAAAACTTTGTACTTTAAAGCATCCATGTAAGTGTAAAAAAATAAGTGTACCAATCGAGCGGTGCTGGTGTACATCACGCCTGACATGTTGTATACACACGTATGTTATTTGGACAGGAACATAACCTTAATTTGTTTTAGATATTAATTGGAAGCATCTAACTGAAATTATAAATGGGAAAGTTTGGATGTTTGTTTGTTACTCTAAATGAACTTAACTGTTACGCTAAATGAATTTAACTGAAATTTAGAACACAGCGAGAGTATGCTCTGGAATAACACATAGGATACTTTTTACCCCAATAAAAAAGGGATATTTTTCAACAATTGCGTAATTATTAATGTCATTTTTCAATAATAGTTATTTACACGTATAAACTAAAAATACAAACTATTTAGGACTAAACTAATCATAGTATGTACAATTATTAAATCAATAAACATAAGGTCAATTGTGGACAAAAGAAACAACGGACGGTCGGCCGCATGAAGTTTAACTCCTCGCTCGATAGATGGCGTTGAGCTCGAATTACGTCACGCTATGGTTTCGGCACACGGTTCTAGCAAGGTGTCGGGCGACTCAAAACTTTCGTGTGATAATATTAATCATACTGCAATCATTAATCCGTATTGTTTGCCGTTTTCGAGCGCTTAAGTGCTTCTAGCCCGCTACCTCAGGGCTACCTTAGGGCTGCCTTAGGATTACCTGTCGTTTGAAAGCATTGTTGTTGTCGTTTGTTTGTCTAAAAAAGTGTTCTAATACGAATTAGCTATTGTTTTATGGACTTGGATTTGCTTTGGATCTAGGATTTGTTGTTTTGAAATCATGGAATGTTGTCTACAGAACTATATAGCAAAGCCATACAGTTCTGTCGACAAGAATGACAGTGTATGATACGGGAGCTGAAGGTTGGCACTTTTATGCTACTATTTTATTCATTACCAACACTTAGCTCCGTCAGTAAGTCTACCCAGGTGGGTCAAAAAATTGCATCTTCCAAAAATATTTTTATTCGTTAGTACCACCTTTTAGCTATATTCCTTTAAAATAATATTAAAACATTTTTAAAATTGAATGAGATACAGCTTCTAACAGTCGGTCGGGCGAGTGATAGCAGCACCATATACTTCAAACTTTACACGCGTTTTTCTCGAAACACTATTTTCAAAGTCGGTGGACATGATATCTCGTGAACCACTTGATGGATTGTTTCCAAGTTTACAGGAGATACGATGAGAAACATTTAGAGATCATTGGCGATCTGGCTTTTTTTAAAATCGATATTCATTCTTTCATAGTCACGTAAAAATGACGACTTTTTTCATAGATTTTGTATGCTTGAATTTTGATTCTTCAGCAGTTTGCTTGAAAAAAATTATTGCGAAAATCGACAATCGCCGATGACTCGTGTTTATTGTTAGTTTAAATAACCCGTTTGGTTTTTAGATTGCAAATAATATATAGAGCTTTAAGCTTATACATAAGAATAGCTATAGAAGTACGTAGGATCGTTTTGATATGTTTTTTTGTCAAAATGGCGCATTTCTTAAACAAAAAGTATAAAATGCCACGAGAAAATCGTCAGAAAATTGTTTATAAAAAAGGAACTAAGCAATATAATTTTAAAAATCCTTCGTAGTGCCTTAGAAAATGTAATTCTTAATATACAGTCAAAATTTCAAGTGAATCGGTTGAAATTTCTTCGAGTTCTGAGTCCGGCCGACTTGAATAATGTATTTTGAGATAAACGCGTTTAAAATTAGTAGAAAGTCACGACATGAATAATCGTTCAATACCTTTAATCTGCGATGCCTGCAGATGAATTCGAAAATCGAGTACTCGAGATTTTTCACACCCACAATCTTTTGGCATGTAATTTTATAGGTACCAAGGTACCTTTTTAACAAAAAAAAATCGATTGTTGGAAAATCCTAGAGTGGCCTAAGGCCTTAATGAAATTACTTCGCAATTATACCATAATATTATTGACAATCTCGTCAAAAGAGTGAACGTTTAAATACATGGACGAGGCGGCCATTTATCGGATGTTGTGTTCCACACATAACCTCCATGTTTGTACCTTGTACTAAAATAAAAATATTCGTACTTTTCAAATAAATCATACGTTTTATTGATAAATTTTAATGTCCGGTCATTTCGAGACACCCTATATATTGGTCGATCACGTTGTGTCGGAACGACACTGGAGGTGAAATTTTCTTCCCGAGCTTTTTACATTTTCGCGAATGCTTTTTACACCGCTTCCCCATATGGAATTTGGCCTCCTGTACTCACCTCCATAGTATTCACGTTGATCATCCTGCTTTATCGCTATTCTAACAGAGATTTCGCTAAAATATCGGAATCGGTATATAACGTACTTAAGTGTGCTTAACCGTAAGGGTGAACCTCGTAAATTCTTCGTCCAGTCTCGTAGCTTCAGGACAACATTAATCGCTGATCGCCTAGCCGGGCTGATGAATCGCTTTTGCGGCCGGAGTGCGCGAATGAAAAAGAAAAAAAACATTAAAGGAGCTGAGACGTTAAATTACAGAAGCGAAGTTATAAAATGATCTCCCGGTCGTAAAACACACGCGATGATCGCTCGGTCCGTGCAGAGCAGATTTTAATGACGCACCATATACGGTACGATCGTCAGCGCTATACTTCTATCTTATTTCTTGCACGGCCATAGTCCTGCTCGTTGCTTCAACGATCCGCTTCGTCCGTAAAATCGCGCGGGCGATATAATTGCCGCTCAAGAGTGTCGTCCTCGAAAATCAATTATCAAAGGCGTCCGAAGGAATTTGGAGTATTCGAAAGGACAGTGCCTCTGGCCGGAGGACACACGGAATAGATAAACGTGTGTACGGATGCTGGACATTCGAAGAAAGCTTTAAATCCAAACGCCAACTTTTATTGCCGAATTTACGATTCGACTGCGATGATTTATTGTTAATACCGGCGAGCTTGAATCGAAGAACCTGTGGGCAACTTTAACGTCCCCACGTTTAAGCTTCACGTGCAAGAGGGGACCTCGGGAAAAGCGATTCCTGCGACAGGTCGGCGAGATCTTCGGTAAAGGAGCATATAAACGATATTTATGTCAACATTTTCCCGCGTGCAACGGCGGTGAACAGGTCAGCTCAAAGCCCAACTTCGCTCCGTGAAGAATCTGACAAAGACTCGTTATTTCGTTTTTTTTCTTCTTCTCTTCGTCAAGTAGCCATGGACCGGCTCGTTGTAGCCGGTGCGAGATGCTCTCGCGCGCGCGCATATATAGGCGAACCGAAAAATCGGTAGGGCCACATTACGACCCCCTGCATCGAGCGGGGCTGCTCCGTGACGAATAAAGATCACGTAAATCCCCAGCGATTCCAATCCGGACTCTTTGAAGACCTGTTCTTTTTTTCGAATTCTTTCGAGATTTCGTGGTGATTCAATGTGCAATAAGGCATCAAACGGTAAAGTAAAGGTATGATATTGGGCGAATAGGGAGCACTAGAAAATTCCCTTGTCACTTGGACTTGCTCGCTCTATTGGTGAATTCTCACCTTTTTTTTACACCATATTCCTCAAACGTTTTATATTTATGTAGAAAATAATACAGGGTAAACCGACCAGTGAATGGACGAATACCGACGCTGTAGGACTTTTTCGAATGGCTATAGCTATCAAAAGATATTATTCTGATAGTAGGAAAAAATATTCGAAGTAATTGCAACAAATAATATTAAACGACGAACGCTGTCAAGCAAAACGATTTATTTTTATGAAATGCTAGATTCGGAGATCACTGTGTTGCACAATAATGATAATATTCTTATAGATATGAGTATCATATTCGTTATGATAATTTCGTAGAGAACACACAAAGCTTTTTTGCATCTTAATTCTCAAAAAAACTACCAAAGTTTGTTTCGACAGAGAAATAGAAAATTAAATTTTGCCAAAAAAAAATTAAAAACGAATGAATTGATTTTATGATAACATTTAATGAAATGTACATTGTCATGTCTCAACAATAATTCATTCAGCAATTTTCACCAGATAAGCTAAATTTTTTACTCTACTCTGAGAATTGTCCGAACAGAGCCCATATGTCCATTCACTGGAAAGATGTTAGAATACAGCACCAGTTAATGAACATGTCTAATTCTGACTTATTATGACGAATTTATTCGAAAATTGTGCAAAAAATCAAAGATTGATTCTTTCTGAAGTATTGGAAGTAACACTTAGCCTCAAAACCTATAAAAACTATTGTTTTCGCGTTTCGAACACTTATTGTGGACGGCCGTATCGTAACTATGTTGCGCAACGTGCAAGTACGACGAACTAGGACAATTTCGTGTAGCGTCAAAATTCGATATTAAACTGAGAAATCGGTTTCAACAATAGCTGTGATTGTTTTCTAAATTATAGTAATTCGAGTTTTTATCGACAATTCATTAAGCTTTGCTGATTTTGAATATAAATCCTTTTTTGTTCATTAAGGCGTTAGCCCCACTTGTAGCGCAAAAGAAAGGCCTTTTTCATGAATTAAAAAAAAACTACAAAACTTTTTTAATCGATCAATGTACCATCTTAAAGAACACATCTTGAAGAACTTTCGGTAATTTTTTTATTGAAAAGTATTACATTGTTTAGTGGCAAATGGCCGTCAATGAAATAATGTTTTTATATACACGGTTTGCGGTGACCAACATTGCGGCAAAGTGGATCATCTGAAAAAAAATGCGGATGGATTTAGTCAAATATAAGTATAAACTAGTCTTCAATACTAGGATTTTAAAAAATATTCATTTTTCACAAAATGGCGGACAGTCAAAGTTAATGGTTCGATTTTAACGAAAAAAAACGGCCGTTTTTTGGCTATAAAAGGCCATTTTTTTTTTTCGAAAAAAAAAATCGAACGATTACAGACTACATTTTTATGTATTAAATAAGCTTGCAATATTTCAAGAAGATGGGTTTATTAGTGTTCGAGTAATCTTGGTCACCGACTTCAGAAATGCCATTTTGAGAAAAACGCGTTTAAAGTTTCAATTTTCGGTCGTTTACACAACGGATGCTTCTCTTTCAACGCTCATATCTCAGTCAATTTTGTTCGGATCGACTTGAAATTATCAGGACATATTCTCAGATAATTATACTTCAAAAAAATGCAATAAAAAAGTAACCCCTTAACTGATCTCCGTCCATTTACTGGTCGGTTTACCCAAGTAGATATTTTTTACTTGAAAAAAGTACGGCGTTAAGAGATCTGCACAAGCTTGGCATTTAAGGGGTAAGGCCACTGTAAATTTTTTGAAAAATCGATTTTTTTTATTGGCTTAAAAAATAGTTTAAACCCTCTAGAATAAGAAGACCCCTTAAAATAAGAACTTCTTTTTTAAATTTTTTCCAATAAAAAACTATTCGCAAAACTTTAAACGCGTTTTTCTCGAAACATGGTTTTTCAAAATGGCACGCAGCATAACTCGAACAATTTTCATTTTTTTTACTTGAAATTTTAACCAGATGTGAACATTTACATTATCTTGAGAATGTCGATCGGAATTCTCAAGAACTTTATTTATTGATTTTTTATTAACAAAAAACTTGCCGTTTTTTTCGTCAAAAATCAATTTTTTTTTCAAACGCACGCCATATCCACAAAAATTGATACTTTTTAAAATCCGATCGACATTCTCTAGCTATAGCCCTCTAGATTAATAGTTTTTTTTTTTTTGTTCTAGATTCAAAAGTGCACCAGTGGTGCTGCGTGCCGCGGAGCCCTGGAAGCAAAACATGTCCCGGGAAGATAGCTGTGGAACCGCCATTTTGTTTTTTTTTACTGTAAAAAAATTTTATAATAAAGTTTAATGTATGCCCGATAACACCATTAAAAGTTTTTTTTCAAATACCTTCAATTTCGGGAGCAAAAAATTAGTGAAAAAACCTTTTTTTTTGGGCCGTTACAGTGGCCTTACCCCTTAAACAACACGCTTCTCAATTGAGTAGTTTTATAGCCTAGGCTCTTTACTTTGAGGTATTCCTTTCACGAAGTCGAATATTTAACAATTAACTGATTTTCGTCTATAATCAAGTAAAAATACATTCTAGTAGGGTAATTCGAGGACGGATGGCCATAGTTTTCTCTGTGACGTCCTATTTCGAAGTCCATCAAATAAAACAAATATTTATATTGTTGTTCAGTCATATGTTTATTAGTCATCAAATTGAACACGAAAAAATACCCGTCAAGTATTATCTTCACTTAAAAAAATATATTCTGGAATACTAGGGTGGCCATCGCTCCTGTACTATTCAATTAAAAGTCGTCTGCTAATAGGCCATCTTACTGTATAAATAGTTACGGCGTGTCGTCAATTCGTCAGTGGCGTCAACATTGGTGGCATCGATCAGTGGCGTCAAATATTTTTTGTGATTACTTGGCGTCAAGACGCTGCCGCGTCACTTAACCAATATGGCCATCGGTATTGAGGTGAAATGGCCACATGGAGGAATCATAGGGGAATTCAGTTCAATCATTTTCGTTCATCCTAGACTCTCCCTCCATGACTACCTGCATGACCACGACTATCTAAGACACGCTACTTGTCTTCTTCCCCTTCTTTTCAGATGCTTTATCTTCTCGCCACATGAGTGACAATTGTCGTCAAATTCTGTACAGTTTTCGTGCACCCAAAGCTTGCATACGGTGGACTGAATCCAGTACACATTCGTTAGTTATTGGGAAAACAAAAAAAAATATTCAGATACATCATAAATAAGAAGTAAAAGTAGTAGGTAATATCGTCATCTAACCTCGAAAAATTACCGATCGCTCCTAAAATATTACCCACCCTTAATTCTTCGAAATAAATCAACAACAGTACCTCTTCAGAGGTTATGTTATAAACAAGTATATGTTCTAAGTGGTACAGCTCAAAATACGGTAAAAAAAAGATGTCTACATATTCCCACAATTTAATCACAGGCTAAGCGTAATTTTTCCTACTTAGCTGAAAAAATGAACTGCAAATTACTCGCTTTCTCATTTATTTTTTATGCAAATTCCGAAGCAGTGTCGCGAGACTAATGACGCCGTCCATACTGATAACAAAAAACCCTGCCCTCTCTTGGTGAATGTTGGTAATATTTCGTTGGGCCGTCTCTCCTCTACAAGTTACCGAACTTCAAATGAAAAATGACGACTCTAAAAATTGTTTCATATCTGTGGCGCTTTATGGAGATGACACGCTGGCTATATTTCTCTCTAATGATTTATACACTAAATAATTCTATAAATGCTGGTTATTAGCTGCTCGCATGTGTAAAAAAATCTAAAGATTCCGTAGCGACGATAAAAACCGAGGGTCACCGAATGCTTAAAGAAATATTAGTGATAAAACTTAGAAAAATGTGGCTGACAGAAAAATTTTCGTAGCCGCGACTTCTCAGAGGAAACTTAAAATGTCTTAATTTCTAAATCTACTAAATTTGCGCGGAATTTTCTATTCCAGTTTATCGTTGGGTATGATAATTGATTATGACTTATTCTTATCAAGCGGCACCGTAATTTTACCAATGTTTCAATAGGGCCCTCCTCATGCCCTCCACAAAATACGGCCCTCCGCGGAAGGAATGTCTTAATATGCAACATACATTGTGTAAAATTTCCGAAAAATGCCCGAATTTTGGGGGTTTTTGTGAAGGGCCACTGCGCTACGACGCACCGACCAGCTGCGATCTACCCTCTTTTCCTTTGCGTTGTTCGCGATGGTATGCTTTATGAAACGGTGTAAGCCGTATCTTGAAATCTATACGTCCGATTCACTTCAAATTCGGACAGAGCATAGCTCATAACATTTTCTATCGTATGCCCGGATAATTTTTTTACAACAAATTATTAAAGTTGTTTATGGTCGAGAATCGAACTTTTTTTTAACACCTTGCTATTTCCGTTATTTTCGACAATTCGAATAAGGATCTGGCCCACGGTAGTTTGATTATTATACTAAAAGTACATTTTTCATTTTTCATTTCAAATTACACTAACTGTTGGAACCACCTCCACCAATTAGCTACGCAGCAACGGCGGCACTTCTCAAAAATAATAAAAACATCATTGCTTATATCAATATCCCGTAATAAAAAAGAATTCAAACTTGGCAAGGTAATGTAATAATTGTGTGTAAAATCCTGACCTTGTCATCCCAATACTCTGATCATAATAAAATGTTGAACATCGACCTGGTTTTGGCCCCCATGCTTATGTAGACCCGTTGATTACATTCCCTAAAAATTCACCATTTATTCCTGCAGATAATACCGATATTTCAAAATTCGCATAATCCGAAGCGTTGACGGGATTTATCAAATTCTATCCCAAATGTACTTCAGCCATATTCTTCACACGTAAAAAATTGCATCTCGATATTGCAAAATTTGCAAGGACTAGATCCCTAAAAGGTATCCCTAAAAAATAATCCATACACTGATAGACGGGCACGCTGGCAGACATTTTCTCCGCACCTCATGGTTTATAATTTTGAAACGTGGTGGACACGTTTCCATTGAAATATTGAAAATTAAAAGAATAATCGTAACAAAGCTTCGTACCAAAGAAGGCAGAAGCAATTTAAGTGAGATTAAGTTACGCGTAAAAATTTCGCTCAGCCCTTATCACACGTCGATGAGAAATATGTGGCTCAAAATACCAAAGACCATACCGCTTCTCAACTTGTCAAACTTTTTTTTAGTCCGAACATCTTTTGGCGAGAAAAATGTGGCCGGAAAAGTCACTGAATGCCTGCATGGTCCGGGTCCTTGGACTGACATCGGCACAGTCAAAGTTCACCCCCTGTTGCGTTTCTTCAAAAAGGCCGACGCGTATATACACCCACACACACGCGCGCTCATGTATATATACATCTACATACGTCTACAAGCCGTTTCGAAAGGTTGACTGACCGCCGGTCGTTCAATTTTGGGTAATTTGGCCATTGAAATGTTAACTCGCAGATCAATACGGCTGTTATCGCATATCCGCATTTAAACACTTCTAATGAGCTTGTTGGGGTTTATTTTCCGCACGAAAGCTCATGTACCAGATTCTGAACTCGTATGTGAAAATGGTGGACAAAGCGTTCGCGAAATGGTGGCATTCAATAGTGTTATATTTCGCCACCAGGCTCACCTTGACTGAATCGTAACAACCAATATAGTAATAACCAAGTCTTGCGAGAACTGGGACCTCCATATAAAGAGCAGACGAAATGATTATTCTATACTTAAATTTATTGCTAATCACTACAATAAAATGGATGGATATCCGTGGATATCCGATCCTATGCGACTTCAAGGCAAGTATACAACATTATTATACATATCTGCGGTGTAGCTGAAATTTGTAAGGACATCGTGAAAAAAAAAATTATTGCTATCATTTGTGAATAGTTTGGGCAAGTTTAGGAATGCATTTTCATAGTTTAGGAAATAACAGTTTAATTATAACGAATAAAAATTAATATAGCGTATAGTTGGCAGACATAATTAAAAATATTTATTATTTCGGTATTAATCGACTCTTTACCCGATTATTTAACAATAAACTGATTTTTGTCTACAACGAAGTAGAAATACATCGCAGTCTACTGGAAGAATTTCAAACCAAGTTACCGAACTATTAAGGAAAAAACACGACTCTAAAAATCGTCTGATTTATACGGCACTTTAGGGAGTTGACACGCTAGTCCCATTTCTATCTAATAAATTATACACTAAATAACTCTAGATTTCCGATATAAACTGCTCTACGCGTGTAAAAAATTATAACGGTTCCGTAACGACGATTAAAACAGCGAATCACCAAATGTTTATGGAAAATATTAGCGATAAAACTTGAAAAAATATGGCTACCGGACGAATTTTGTAGCGGCGACTTTTCAGAGAAAAAGTAAAAATGTCTATATTTACTAAATTTGCACATTTTATTCTAGTTTATCGTTGGGTCTAATGATCGGTTGTAAGTAATTTTCAACCCTAAGACCCTACACATGGGCACCGTAAACCCCACATTATTAGTGAGAAATGCTAAGATCATTTTTCTTGCTTTGTTCAATCGCATTCTTCACGGTGATAAATTTATATTAGGTTTTTCTCGCAAAGCCTATTCCATTCGCCAGTTCTCGAGCGTTCGATTTCAAAAAAGAAATCTCTCTATGACAAACAGTTCGTTAGCAGCGTTGATTTAAAGTGCTGGGGTGTGCGTAACGCCAATGTAGGTTATTTGTTTCGTACAGATAGTGTAGGGTCCTCGCACAAAATACGGCCCTCCGCGAAAGGAAAACCTTAACACGAAGTAGAAGATGTACCAAGTAACATTCGAGTGAGAGAAAGATGGCTGCAGTTTTCGAACAAAGATTTCTCAGAGATAAATAATATTCAAGGCAAACGAAAGTCGTCAAGCTGTACGTCAAGGAATTTTCCAGAGCCTGATGCTTTTTTTTACTCAAAAAACTCAACCTTCTATGAGAAAGCAGCTCGGTTTAAAAATTAGTGAGGTTATGTTGACCTTGTAAATGCCCCTAAGGTAAACTGTAGATAATACTAATAGTGATGTAAATATCAATGAGCGTTTTCCAACTACGGGACAGTGCGACACAGTGTACATGTTTCTAGCATCAGTAGCCAATCCGGGCAAAGGAATACACCAGAAATATGTGCACTGTTTCGCACTGTGTCCTAGTTGAAAAACGCACCAAATGTCGAATGGATAGTGCGAAATGAGAACAGCGCGACTCGAGTGGCAGCTTTGTGTATCAATGTTTTTTTCCGAGGCCGGTACTCTCTACAGTCTTCGTGCTTTCCCGATTATAATATTATTACACGTGATGCAAGTATTTTTTATCCCTGTCGAAAGAAAAAAATCTCGCATGGGAAATCCAGCACGATAGAAATGGTCATAAGGGTCTTCGGAGTTTTTAAGAAAAAACGGAATAAAAGATGCAATATATTATGTGACGATGAGGTGTCGTGGCTCGTCTTCACCTCAAGAATGAAAGGGGCACGGCGTAAAATAAACATTGGCGAATTGGATTTTGCCTGTAAATTACCGGCTAATCCACCGATTAGAAGCGAAATCTTCCGTCGACGATGGCCGAGGTGGTTGACTCGTTGGTCGTAAATTAGTTCTTTTATGTACACCATCGTTGACGCTCTGTTGGTCGACCGGTGTGTCTTGAATGGGGGATTAATATTCCGGGCGTAGGGTGAGAGTGCATTGACCAAATCGGTGGTACCTCAGAGGGAGAGAAAGAGAGAGAGAAATCTATATAATATGCCAGTTATTGAATAGAAGAGCTTCAACGCTGAAAACTGAAAAGGCAAAAGTTTGGGATCGATGCTTGAAGTACTGAATACGCGGTTTCCCAATTTTCACGGTATAATGCCACGGTCTTTTTCTCTGTAGCAACCGTCCATTTTCTCCTCTTTCGTCTGTGATAATGTACTCTTACACGGAAATTACGGCTGCATGATTATTTTATTGCACTATCGTTTGGTGCTTTCTGCGAATATAATGCCCTAAATGGATTCTGGAAAAAGGGGCGAGGTTACAACTGCCTGCGGTGAGAACAATAAAGACGTTTCGTCTTTCCTGTTCGTGCATCGAATCAGATATGGGCTAGAGCCTGGACTGTCGGAGCCTTTTACTATTGCCGGGGTTATTTCGATAACAACAAGTTATAGTATCGGGATACCGGTATTTCGATATTTATCGATATTTATCTGGAACCTTGACTAGAAACGTTAAAAGCTTGAAAGTGAAAATGGAAGTTGTAGAAATAATAGGGTATAGCTCAATGAAACCACAGTATTTATTAAAAATCACAGTTTTTTATTGAGATCATTTATCATACATTCCTAAGCATACTCTACTATGTTCTCAAATATATTTTTTTATTGTTTTGTTCCACCCGTGCAGGGGCTTCCCCTTTTTACGTGCCCCAACCCGCCTTAACTTCGTTCTACCGCCCATACCACATACAACAAACATAAAATGGGAAATTTTATGCAATTCAAATAATCAGTAAATAGTAAGCAAGTAATATTTTGAGGATGTTAAACGTAGCGAAAAAAAAACAAGTGAAAGTAATTTGAATAAAAATAATAACAATTGTAATCATGTTTAAGTTTGGTCAACTCTGATATAAAAATATCGGTATTATTCGAGTCTGATATCGGAATTTTGGACCGATGTTCCGGTTTTTCGATATTATCGAAAAAATATATCGAATGAATATTCTTTCGATTTTATGGAAGGAATAATATCGAATGAATGTTCTTTCGACATTATCGAATGAATATTCTTTCGATATTATAAAAAAAACATGCACTTTTGGATCTGCGATCGTTTTTTTTTAAATTTTATTTCTATAAAAATGACCTGTGGTATTTATGTTTGCATTTATTTATCGCATACTTCAACAATTAATCGTTTTAGTTATATATTACGTTAGAAAAAAAGTCGAGGTAAAGAGAACGGAAAATGTTTTTTTCTTTGTTTTGTGGAGTCATAGATGCTCGTTGCGACATCTAGGAAATTTGAACACAATTTTCTACTTCCGCAGTTACGCGGCCAATGTAACAAACTTGATCGACAGTCGGTAATTTTGGTCTCTTCCTTATACCGACGGAGCCCAGTGGCACAAATCCTAGGGGAGACGTTTGGATGACCAAAAAGAATGAACCCTAGTACCATTCAACTGAATGAAATTTAAGCCGAAATACCCATGCGAAATACTTATAAACCAAAAACAGAAATGTGTGTAACTGAGGCTGACGTCACTTCCGGTGAAATGTAACTAAGCCTTAGTACAAGGTTCAACCTCGAGATGGAGATAGCGGTAAAAACATTATGTAGTACACCTGCTCTGTGAAGATACTTCACTTAAAATGATATTCGGTCATTTTATTTCGATAAATCGTATGTTGTTAGTTATTTGGTCATTATTGGATCAATTACAATCATTATTGGACATTTTTAAAGCAGAGAATCAACATTTTATGTTCAACCAGCCGAATTTTTTTATGTGAACTGTTTTATAGCTCAATCGAAATGCAATCGTTTGTTACTTACGGAAATCATAATTAAAGCCTTTGTTAGTTCTCTCTATCGTTTAAATCCACGTTGGCAAAGCTACATGCGGCTTTTCCTAATGATTTCCGATCGATTGATGCAGAAAAAATTAAATTGTTCAATCATGTCTTTTAACTATAGGCCAGATTAATTTTCATTCATTATAAGTAAACTAATATTTTCGTCAACTGTGAAAACGCATTCCTAAACTTACTAAACGATTCCCAAACGGTTGCAATAAATATAACGGGTTACACCTAGTTCGTGGCCGAAAAAAAAGGAATTTTCGTGAATTCTTTTCTGCGAAATCGTGTGCACGTTTAAAAATTGTTTTTCACGTTGAACAATTTAGATGTCTTCTACAAGATTATATTAAAAAATTGAAAGTAAAATAAAATGTGCATTGAAAAAAAATCCTTCCTTCAAGCACTGCTTTTTGATGTGTAATAGAAGCTTGTACAATTTAAAGTTCATCGGTGCTGTGATTTTTGAGATATCGATCTTGAAAAAGCCATTTTCAGAAAAACGCGTTCAAAGTTCACCGGTTCGCGGAACCTCTATAAATTCGCCCTACCTATAAACGCCCATAGCTCCCTCAATTTTTGCACGGATTAACGCGAAATTTTTCGATTATATTTAAGAAACGTTATATTTTGAGAATCCGTCGGAAACCAAAAATTAATATTCTCAAAAATGTCCACCAGATGGGAGCCGTCAAATAAAACATCATCTTTTGATCTGCTAACTATAAGGAGATGTTAACTATTATAAAAGCTCCCAGAGAAAGTTCTCCAGGTAGCTAAAAGAAAGAATCGATTCGGAAGATGTATACAGAAATCGATAATCTTACAAAATCAGTCTCCCTCTGGACCATGGGCTTCGTTAAATTTACTAAGAATTAATAACGAATAACCATGCAAACATGAATTATATTACAGCTTAAGCGAAAATATCAAGAGACGCACAGCGTCACGACGCCCAGTAATAAAAACGAAATGAACCTTGCTCATCAATGCGAGCTCGTTTTTCTATGTGAAAGAAAAATGTGCACGCAATGGGAGCTTCACTTTCCTAGGGGGTTTCCGGAATACCTTAGCTCCCATTGGATATCGCTGATCGCTCGTCGCAAGCCGCGTGCAGTTTGCGAGCTGCCCAGAGTCGCCAACAAAACGACCGAGTCGATTTTTTATGTGCTTGGTGCTATATGTGCTTGGAGACTAGATATAGGAGCCTAAACTCCAATGGGGAAACGATAAAAAAAAGCGTGCCCAAAAATGAAGGCAACAGGGATGGCGCTGCGATCGCGCGAAGGATTGCGGTGCTAGCTTCACTCGACACAGACCGAACGCGAGTTTGACACGTTACTAGAGCGAAAGAAAAGACTGCGAAAAATTGCGAAATTGAGAGCGGCCAATAGGCCTCCGAAGTAACTTTCGTGGTGGCGCCCCGTAACGGCTGCCGGTGGCAAAACTTGGATTGGCGCATGGCGGTTAAGTCAAACCGGCACAAACACGAAAGAGCTAGGCTTGAGCAAGTATCATCGATTGGACACCTGATTTAAATGGCGACCGGCATACTGCACTAGCCATGGAGACTAGAGGTAAGGAGCCCGAACGCGTATGCTAAAAGCACCCCAAACGTGGGCCCTGAAAGTGACGAAAAGTTTTGGTTCGAAATTCAGCCACATCAAGCGCTAGTGCCGACAGGGGAGGATGTGAAGTATGGCATCGGTGACGCTATGAAGTGAGCGTATATATGAACTGGAGAATTCTTGGTTATAATATTTATATATCATTCTTGGCTGTTCGTCTGTGAATGCGAAATTCTAATAAAGATTTTTTAATTGCAGTAAAAATCAGTGTTGTGGAGTGCATAGTGCATCGATAATCTTTTCTGTTATGACCACGCGTGTTTTTCCTCGGAATAAAAGAACAGATCATTAATTAATTCATTCATTCATTCATTTCGAGTAACGCTATTGTACTCATCTCGTTATATTTTTTTCCATATTCATGCATGTTTATATAGAACACAAATTTTCATACGTAAGCGGTCACCCATCCAAGTAATGCCCAAGCATACGATGGGTGTTCGTTCGCGTGCGTCCTTGGGGGTGAGTTGCGTTAAATGGGGTTTGGAGCGAGTTCCGCTCAATGGGGTATATAATAATTGCCTATGTATATAATTTAATTAACAAATGCACGATGACAGAATTAATCGGCGAACGAATAAATTTATTATTTTTTCCATCTGTCTTGCGTGCATAACTGCGCTTTGAATATTCTCTTCTATCGCTCTCTCTTTTCTCATTCTATCTCTGTCGTATCCGATCTTGAGTACAGCAGCGCCAGCGGATATTTCCGTAAAAATTTTCGCTGATTCCATAGCCCGCGTCCACAGTACAGCGTTCGGGCTCCTGTACTCTAGTCTCCATGGCACTAGCAGACGAAAACCAATCCAAGTTTTGCCAAAACTCGCCGCAAGGGTGCGCCACAAGAGTTACTTCGGAGGCCTATAACTCGACGGTTCCCTGATGGAAATCCGCTTATTGGAATTCGTCAGATTTTAACAAAAAATGTCAGATTTGATAATATTCCGTCAACTTTCAATGAGAAATAATGTCAGAATATGTCATTTATACGACAGAATCTGTCATATTATTTCGAGATTTGACATTTTCTGTGAGAAGTTCATGATTTCTGACCGGAAATTGGAACATGCTTTACAGAATCTGTCATATTTTATCAGAATAGTAATGTTATAATTCAGTAATTTCTGTCAGAATCTTACATAATATGTCATATAATGTCGTAAGAGTTTTCCATTTTATGTGAGATTTTCGTCATTTAATGTCATTTTTTGATGGAATAAACTGGAATTCTTCAACATTCATGAAATATTATGACCGAATCTGTCGAATTATATCATGCTTTCTTATTTTTTGTGAGATTTTCGTCATTAAATGTCATTTTTTTTGGAATATAATGGAATTCTTCAACATTTATAAAATATTATGACCGAATATGTCAAATTATATCATTCTTTTTTATTTTTTGTCATATAATGACCAAACTTGTTAACTTTTGACATTTTGCATTATAAATATATGATATATTCTGATGAATTTTGACATTTAATTATCGATTCTGATAATAAATTGTCAGAATTCGTCAATATTTGATGGAATTTACATATAATTTTCTAAATTTTAATGGAAATGCTGAAAGAAAGAAAGTTGGGACTTTATATTCAATAATACATTTATTTGGTGACACATATTTGTACGAAAATTAATGATTCCGTTGTTTTATTAAATAACCATGAAATGGGAGAAATTTTTAAAGTTTTACAAATACAAACAGCCAACGATGGTGTGAAAACTGTGGTCTTACTTTTTAAAATAGTAATAAAAAAGAATTCCTCCTTGAGCGATTTGCAAGTTGAAATAAACCATCTCCAGGAATGTAAATGTACTGAAAAATTGATTGTGTGTAAACCTAAAGATATAAAAAGTCCGTGTGTTTTAATGTACATCGACGAAAAAATATATATAGCGACTATACCACAGGGATGTGCAATCGACAATTAGAATAAATATTGAATAACATAAATATTCCATACAAATGTAGTTTATGCTATTTCTGACTTTATTCACAATAAAGCTCCTTTTCACTAACAGCTGAAATCTGTCAGAATTCACGAAAAATGTAACAACAAATTATGAAAAAAATTATCGTTTTCTTGCATTTTTTATCATTTTTTCGATGCAACAATATGTCAAAAAATGGAAAACTGATTTATCATTTTTTGCTAAAAGATGACATTTTCCGACACAATGATGACAGAAAGTATCAAATTCTGTGATTTAATGACAGCTGAAATCTGTCAAAATTCAATAAAAATGTGACAACAAATTATGATAAAAATTATCGTTTTCTATCATTTTTTGACATTTTCTGTCATTTTTTTCGATGCAACAATATGTCAAAAAATGGAAAACTGATTTATCATTTTTTGTTAAAAGATGACATTTTCCGACGTAAAGATGACAGAAAGTATCAAATTCTGTAATTTAATGACAGCTGAAATCTGTCAGAATTCAACAAAAATGTGACAACAAATTATGATAAAAATTATCGTTTTCTATCATTTTTTGACATTTTCTGTCATTTTTTTCAATGCAACAATATGTCAAAAAATGGAAAACTTATTTATCATTTTTTGTTAAAAGATGACATTTTCCGACATAAAGATGACAGAAAGTATCAAACTCTGTGATTTAATGACAGCTGAAATCTGTCAGAATTTAACAAAAATGTGACAACAAATTATGATAAAAATTATCGTTTTCTATCATTTTTTGACATTTTCTGTCATTTTTTTCGATGCAACAATATGTCAAAAAATGGAAAACTTATTTATCATTTTTTGTTAAAAGATGACATTTTCCGACATAAAGATGACAGAAAGTATCAAACTCTGTGATTTAATGACAGCTGAAATCTGTCAGAATTCAACAAAAATGTGACAACAAATTATGATAAAAATTATCGTTTTCTATCATTTTTTGTCATTTTCTGTCATTCTTTTCGATGCAACAATATGTCAAAAAATGGAAATTTAATTTTGTCATTTTTTGTTAAAAGATGACATTTTCTGACAAAAAGATGGCAGAAAGTATCGAATTCTGTGATTTTATGACATTCCGTAAAGTTAACATAATATGTGAGGTTCTGTCCGATTTTCATAGATTATTTCCGACAGAATCTATCAAAATATGTACGATTCCATCAAATTATGTTAGAATCTATTCATTTTCACAGTTTCTGACATTTTTTAACAGATTTCAACATTATTTGTCGAATTCCAATAAGCGGATTTCCATCAGGGTTATTATATTCGTAATAAATAAGTATTGTTAACTTTTAAAAGTTCATTTATAATAATTTCCAATATTCCTTCACATGTTTCTACAAGTTTTTGTTTGATATCTCATTAATTAGTATGCTAGCATAGAGTACGGAGCCTTCTCCCTACTATGCTGTAGCATAGTAGTGAGATGGACGAGCATAGCAGTATATAGAGTGTGACGCGAGAAGTGGATCAAACGACGCATAAGGATGGGAGACCTCAATACCTATCGATTGAACCCCCATGTATGTTATGCGATTTTCAGTGGTTTAAAAGTTATTTTGGTTTTTGTGATTTTTTAGTAAGATACTCATTTTATACGACAGTTCGTAAATTAAATTAAATTATTAAGCGTACTCTCGTGATTTTTTTTGTTTGCGGAGTATAATAGTGGGCCTAACGTACTAAAATACTCCTTTCACACACGAGCCGAAATGTTTGCAAATAAAAAATTAAGTCCGTAAATATTTTTGCAAATCTAATTTTTCTACTAACTTTCAAAGGCTCTGGGATAAAAAAAATCACATAGGGTTGTTTTCTACAACTTATATATTTGAAACATAATTTAAAACTAATCACATGCACACACACACACACAAACATTGTCATGTAAAAGTATTATTATGTTATTATTAGAGTATTTTCCACATGAAAATTATGAAAACAAAATTCAATGTAACGTCAAATTCGCGTTCGGTATGTTGTCGAGTGAAGCTAACACCACAATCCTTCGCGCGATTGTATCGCCATCCCTGTTGCCTTCAATTTCGGGCATCACTTGAGAAGCCGAGTTTAGGCTCCTGTATCTAGTCTCCATGTGCTTGGTATTGAAATCCTAGCACTCGGCTCTCGACCACGGTCTTACATACAGGTCTGGAAACTCCGGCGTTTTTGCATGGAGCAAAGTGTCATCGTTAGTGCAGCGAAAACGTATTGCCTCATTTATCCACTGGAAGCGCTGTCTAATAGTACTTCTATAGTTCTAGTCTTGTAGATAGAGATATATAGCAATGGAAAAATAACCTCCTGACAGCCAGTACACGTGTTAACAACTTTTCTAGAAATCTAAACTACCTGAAAGGCTGCGGTAGAATCGCATAGTGTGGACCCGGCCTTATCCTTTGCTATCTTTTATTATATCCGATTGCGGAAGCGGCAGTTCGCCTATCAACAAAACCAAAAACGGCAAAAACAATGTTTTGTAAACAGCTGTCTGCCCCTCAAATTTTCTGAATTTAAGAAAAAAATGTAGATTGCCTTATCATAAGCCAATCTAGTTTTTTCCCCCAAATTCAGAAAATTTGATGGGCAGACAGATGTTTATCTATCTATTTAACGTCGTTTGGCAAAGTTTCGACGGGATCTGAAGAGCCGTTTCAGAGATTTGTGGGTATCTATAATTGTTCTACCATACCGACTGCGATGAGGTGTCATTCCGTCTTACAGACCGTGGGTCTTACACACGGTCTTACATACAGGTCTTGAAACGAAGACCGTGGGGATGGCTCATTTCACGGGCGCTAAATTATCTCATCTCGTGACCACTTGGGTAGCGCTGTGATCTAGGGATGGAAAATCAGCGCATGCGCGATGCAACTCAACAGTGTCAAACGGTCCGAAAATCGTGGCTTGTGTGCCATATATTTAAAGGATTTGAAAATAACAAAAACCGAGGTAATTTCTTGTACCAAGCATGCCCTCATTGTAAATGCTATGCCTATTGCGGTCCATGACAAGGTAAGTGGTAATAATTATAGTAAATTATTTTTATATAATGCCTTGGCACAATCGGCATAGCATCAGTGAGGTTATCTGAAAAGACTGATGGATATATTTTGTTTAAAAAGGAAATATTTTCTCTATCATTATGGATTATTAATTGTTTCGTGTTTTTGTTATTTACTTTTTGTTTGGATTTAATTATCCTAACTACTTTCAATCATATTTATTTCATGACGTAGCCATACTTCGCAGTCCTTTCGCAGCCAGTTTTGTATTCGACATTTTATCTGTCCCGAATGAAAATGATAAATAGTTGTTCAAATAAGTTTCTCTATCACTTCTTGACATATTTATTTTTTATTGTTGCTTTCTCTTTGTTTTTAATTTTTGTATAATACCTGAATGTTGTCAGTGCTGCGAGAGCGAGACACACCGGAAACTGACATACAATTTATTTCAAGCAATTTTTTTCTTTATTATTATTGATTATTATTTGTTTGATGTTTGTTTACTTAAATTAACTAGACTTGTTTTATACATATTTTATAAATAACGTAAGCACACTTCGTGGATAATTATATATTCGAAATCTAATCTATGTCCCGAATGAAAATGGTAAATAGTTGTTTGGAACGAGTTTTCCGATTTTTTTTACATATTTCGCATATTTTATTTCTTTTTTTCTATGTTCCATTTGGATATGATGGTTAACGCATTTCACGTATGTAAGACCGTGACGCATTTCCATCCCCACCTTTGTCCATCCCTAGATCACAGCGCCGCGCCCCGGTACTAAAAACGCGGAAAACAAGCGAGCCAAACCACGCTGTAGAAAATTCGCTAAGTTTCAAGACCTGTATGTAAGACCACGGTCTTACATACAGGTCTTCAAACGTAGCGAATCTCTGGTGGTGGGGGTATGTCCTCGTATTGAAGCACCGGCCGTTTCGCCTAGTGACCACGAGTGTCGCTGCGATAGAGTGATGCAGGCTGTGCGAGAGAGATGGAAATCGATTGTTGACTCATAGGAACCTAACCTAGCTGTACAATTGGCTGGTGTAGGCAAATTATGATACTCAATGTCAAAAATACATGATGGACCTAAATACAATTAAAAGTAACTTTATCGTACACCTGAACAAAACCAAAAGACTATAGTTATCCAAGTGGAGGCGATGAATATGAATGTTTTTTATATAGGGGTCAATGGGAGCTCGTGTTGGCAGAGGGGTTCGGTGCAAGCTTCGTAATGCTGCTTTCAGGGGTTCCATACCTGTGCGCTCGGTTTTTTTAAAATATGTTTTAGCTTTTATAAAAAAAATAGGCTTTACGCGTTGTTTTAATTGACCGGAAAATAAGTAGCAACTATTCCAGACCGAAGTGGAATCCAGATCGAAACACTTGCAGGATGTATTTCTTGAAAATGAAACAAATACTTTAATGATTAAACGAACTTACCTGTAAGTGAAGTTCTATCATAATTGTATGTAGCGCCTCTTCCGAAGAGATCATTATGTAGTACCCCCTACTTCACGCCAGTTACCACATGTTGACAGTCAACTGAAACTTTTTTATCTGGCTTGTTGACTGTGTTGCTAGAAGAGCTCATTACTTCAAAGAACTTGCCGAAATATTTTGGGTACATCATTATTTATAGAGATGGGTGATATTTTGGGTGGGACTGATCTCTTCGGAAGAGGCGCTACATACAATTATGATAGAACTTCACTTACAGGTAAGTTCGTTTAATCATTAAATTGTATTTCGCGCCTCTTCCTCGAGATCATTATGTAGATGTTTAAAGCATCATTTCGGCATGGAGCATTGTTCTTTATTTGCACAACGGGTAAATAACTTCTTATAGGAATAGTAACCCAATGGGTTAGAAATTCAATTAACAATGGAATAGATTAATTATTCAATATTGCTTTGGCAAAGGCATCTTCATCATCTCCAATAGGTAAGTCGTAAAACTTAGCGAATGTGTGGGAGTTAGCAGTCCAGCCCGCGGCCTTTCTTATATTATCTATATTGACCCCTTTATTTTTTGCCGCTGATGTTGAGGCATGGCGCGTACTATGAGCAGAAAAAATTTGAGTCTTCACGCCACTTTTGGTTAACATATTTTTAACCCAACGACTCAACGTTTGAGAAGTGACGGCCTTGTGTGGTTTTTTAAGAGCGATAAAGAGCGATTCATCAGCTGTTTCGCGAAAATCCTGAGTCCGCTTTATATATACTTCTAACGTTGTTGCTGCGCAAATTCTTGTATCACTTTTATAAACTGGTACGTTTAATACCGGTTGTTTCCTGTTGATTCGTGACGTTTTGATCGTATCCGAAATCTTAATTTGCACGGAGCCTTCAAGCCTTACAATATTTGGTAATTTGATCAGTGAAAGTGTCTGCATCCGTTGTCCCGTTACAAGTGCAAGTAACGTTACAAGCTTCATTGATAGCGTCTCAAGGGGAATGTCCTCGTTTGGTATTAAAGTTGCCGCGTAGTCTGTCACAAGCTTTGGGTCCCAAGTATAATTGTATTTTGGCCGGGAGGGACGAGATTCTGATACTCCCTTGAAATACCTTTTTATCATATGATTTTGGCCTATTTTTGGACCGACGACTAGGGAAATTGCGGATCGTAAACAGTTCAATGAACCGTAGGAGGTTCCCTTTCCATATTCCCTTGAGAGTAATGCTAGGACATTTTCAACCGAGTCATTGAATGGACTTAATTCCATCTCGATGCAAAAATTCCACCACTTCTTCAGTGCCCCATCATATTGTTTGAGCGATGATTTACGAAGTGAAGAAATCATCATCTCGATGGCTTCCTTCGGAACCTTGTTAATTTCGAAGGATTTCCGGATAAAACACCGGCAACCAGGGTATTGTTTCTCCAGAGCGGATGAGGTTCCTTCTCTGACGAAGTCAATAGGTACCTATTCGGTTTAAAAATAATCGGGTCAGTGATCAGGAGAGTCTTGAAAAGTGGATACCAGGCTTGGGCCGGCCATTGCGGGACAACAAGAATGCCCATTGAACTTTCATCCCGTATTTTTCGTAGAATTCGCGGAATTACAATAAACGGCGGGAAAGCGTAGAAAAAGAAATTCTCCCAGGATATAGTAAAAGCATCAACTGCTATGCTGCCTGGATCACGAAGCCACGAAACATATTTTTGGCACTTCGTATTGACGCGTGTAGCGAAAAGGTCGATGTCGGGAGTTCCGAAGGAATGAACGATCTTTCTGAACGCTGATTTTGATAATTCATATTCAGTCTCTGTTTCGAGTTTGCGTGATTCAAAATCTGCTTCCGTGTTCTCTTTGGAGCTAATAAATGATGCGAAAATCCAAATATTCCTCTCTTCGCACCAGTCCCATATCGCTCTAGCCAACTTATTGAGTTCTTCAAACCGAACTCCTCCCATTCTATTGATGTAAGATATGGCTGTGGTGTTATCGATTCGTAATAACACGTCGCAATTGCGTAGGTTGTTAGCGAAACATTTGAGTCAAAATAAGGCAGTCGTGAGTTCTAGTACATTGATGTGTTTCTTCCTTTCCTTTTGACTCCAAAACCCATGCGATCGTTCAGTCTCGCAGAAGACTCCCCAACCTGATAATGAAGCGTCCGTGAAGATTTCACGATGATATCTTGGAGTTTCAATCGAATTTTCTGCCGAAGATATAACTCTGTCCCACCAGGTGAATTCGGGTACAAGATTTGTAGGCAGTGACATAATGTTGTCGTAACAGCCGTTATTCTCTTTTAGCGCTAAGTATCGAGCTCTTTCGAAAAGCTTTGTATGACCGAATCCATACTTCACTGCAGGACAGTACGCAACCATAGTTCCCAAGAATTCGGCGAAATTTCGAATTTTGCAACGCTTAATCGCGCGATATCTGGCAATTAATTTTTTAACTGTTTCTTTTTTCTCGCGTGGAAGTTCGATGGACACCTTTATCGAATTAAACCAGAACCCCAGGTATTTACACCTCTGCGATGGAACTAAATTACATTTTTTATAATTGATTATGAATCCTACTTGTCGTAACATTGAGAGACTAGCATCAACGTTTTCCTTGCATTCTGCAAAGCTCGGTCCGATAAGTAATAAGTCATCTAGGTAGATTACTGAAAGGTATCCTTGACTTCTCAATTTAGACACGACTGGTTTTAATAACTTGGTAAAAACGTAAGGTGCTGTAGCGAGACCGAAAGGTAGACAAGTAAATTCGTAAAATTTTTAGTCGAATTGGAATCTCAAAAACCTTCTGTCTGACTCTATTATCGAGACTGCGTAATAGGCGTCTTTCAAATCTATTGTTGCCATAAAACAACGTTCATTTATTAGATTGATCGCGGTTTTTCGGTCCTCTAGTTTGAAGTGGTTAGTTGTGATAAACTCGTTCAATTTTTGAGGTTTAAGATCAATCGATTGCTACCGTCTGTTTTAGGGACCAGGAATATATCCGAAATAAATTGACCCTCAATCGGTTCGCACGGCACGATAGCTCCTTTTTCAAGAATCTCCCCGATTAATTTGGCCGTTTCCGCTTTCTCTTTCTGAGATTCGCAAGCCTTTTTAGGAAAACTAGCCTGAAAGGGCAGTGAATCGAATGGTATTTTGTAGCCTTTTATCCAAGATAGAAGTAACGGGTTAGAGGTTATCACTTCTCAGCTGCGTATAAACGACCTAAGTCTTCCCGCGACAGGACTTACAGGTTCTAATACTTCCGACGATAGTTCCGTTCCTGCTTCATGGTCTCGTGCTTGTTGTCTCGACGGTGTGTCGTAAATCCATGCTCTCGTTCTTTCCTCCCGCCGAACGTCGATGGATATTGTTTTTGATTGTTCAGTGGTCGACGAGGCGGGGGTTTCGAGTTTTTTGCCGGTTTGCTCGCTTGAGCCTTTGGAGTTGGTTTTAAATCTCTTCGTGAGTTCTCTAGAGCTTTCGCCGACTTCAGTTTTTCTTCCAGCTGTTTTCCGAATAGCCATTCATCGGCAGTCGTAGCGCTTAGAACATTCTTAAGCGACGCATTCAGATTAGTCAGAATCAAACTTTTCCTAATGGTGGATTCGCCGTGTTGCAGGTCTGCCAATATTCGACTGACATCACTTAGAAGTTCAAGTGTGCTTAGTTTCTCGTCTTTATTTGCGACGATGTCGGAGAAGGCTTTTCCAACGGCCGAGAGGCAGGCAGTAATCTTTGCTTGCTTTGCAAAGATTCGTTCGTCGCGTTTGACGACAGTTTCCTGCAATGATGCCTGAACTTCGGGATTAATTCTCGGAGGGTCAATAATCATGCAGTTGGACGGAGGTGGGTATTTATTTATTAGAGCCGTCCTGTCGTCTTCTGGCAGTCCTTTCATTAAAATGTCTTCCCATCGAATAGCCATATCTTTAGGGATAGCCGCAGCGAGTATTCGTTCCTCTAAGGACCGTTTACCCATAATTCCCAGGATCTTTGGATCTAGAGGGATTTCGCTGTAATTTGCTTGATCGATCTGTTGTGGATTCTCGGATCCACATCGCGGAACTCCCGTCTGAGGGGTTAGTATATTTGCAGATCCACTAACTGCGTTAGTGGTCGGTAAAGTCACTATATGTGAGGGCGGTTGATTTGTAGAAAAATCAGTAGATTCCGGTCGTATATATGTAGGAATCTGATGGTCTTTTTCTTGTCGTGCGTAGTTTTCTGTAGGGAAGGTCGTGGCTTCGACGCTTGTTTGAGAACTTCGCGAAGATCCAGATCGTCGATGGTGTCCTGAGAAAAAGACGATAACGTGTCCTCGAGTGAATCCATTATTTTGTTTTTCCTCTATGAGGTCTCTCCTATAGGTTAGAGCCGATATGAGAGGTTTCGAACAGCATGCCCGAGTATAACTCTCACGTGTGGCTTCTGCAGATTCTTTTTCGGTCAAAGCAATAGCTAACTTGAGCAGGTTAGAGCCTGAACAAGCGACCATCAGGTATATTCCTGATAATAATTTCCCACGTCCAAAGGGTAATCATCTCCCGACGATCGTGCTTCTGTAATACGATAAATGCAACGATAATTCAGTACTTACGACGTCTCCTCTTTTGACGTTTCTTTTCTCCCCGACGGAGAATTACATCCTCCAATCGCTTGAGACGTTTCTCTAAACGATTTTCCTGGTTTGTATCATCGAAGGATGAACTTCGGCCTCGTTTTCCGTCCATGATCGTTGATATCTCGCACGACGATTAAATAAACATGTGGTTCTTCTTGGCACAAAGAAGAAGAATGAGCTCTTCTAGCAACACAGTCAACAAGCCAGACAAAAAAGTTTCAGTTGACTGTCAACATGTGGTAACTGGCGTGAAGTAGGGGGTACTACATAATGATCTCGAGGAAGAGGCGCGAAATACAATTAAGAAACAGTTCTTCTTTTGCAATTCTTTATTTCCTCTTCGAAAAATTTTAATGCATGTCCCAAGAAACATTTTCAATAATCTCTACTTTGCAGTTTCCGAAACGGTTTGCGTTAGTAAATTAAAAAAAAAAACACCTCTTTTCCGACCTTTAAGCGAAGGACTCTCGAGTAGGATAAATGAAAATAATTCACTAACTTTGTTTTATGTTTTCCAGCCTGGAAAGTATTTATTGTAATGATCCCAATAATTTTTCATTTTTTTTCAGCTTCCTGGCTTCAACGCCTGTTTCGCCCATTCTCGATGAATATATTTCGGTTCGAAATGATTTTCGCACACAACGTGTCTCGGCTCTAATTTCCCAATTCATCCCGGTATCGCGGCCTTCCATTTTTTTAATTGCACCAAGTCTCTCGGCACCCGAAACACTGAGCGTTTCGATTTTTTACTCCGAGAGCCTGTTTTACACGTTGGCACAATACACCACTTAGTCATTTTTCAATATCACCGTTTTTACAAGTTTACAAGTAGAGCACGTCGCGTGTGGTCGCGTGAATCAGCGGTTATGTTTGGGTTTTGTTTACTTTTGAAATCTATTCCCGTCTTCAAACTCGCTCAAAATTTCAGTGGTGGGGGATGACCTCTTATTGAAGCACCGATTGTTTCAACTCGTGACCATGCGGATTGCTGCTATAGAGTGGTGCAGGTTGTGTGAGAGAGACGGAAATAGATTTCAAAACTAAACAAAACCCAAACATAACCGCTGATTCACGCGACCACACGCGACGTGCTCTACTTGTAAACTTGTAAAAATGGTGATATTGAAAAATTACTAAGTGGTGTATTGTGCCAACGTATAAAACAGGCTCTCGGAGTGAAAAATCGAAACGCTCAGTGTTTCGGGTGCCGAGAGACTTGGTGCAATTAAAAAAATGGGAGGCCGCGATATCGGGATGAGTTGGGAAATTAGAGCCGAGACACGTTGTGTGCGAAAATCATTTCGAACCGAAATATATTCATCGAGAATGGGCGGAATAGGCGTTGGAGCCAGGAACCTGAAAAAAAAATGAAAAATTATTGGGATCATTACAATAAATACTTTCCAGGCTGGAAAACATAAAACAAAGTTAGTGAATTATTTTCATTTACCCTACTTGAGAGTCCTTCGCTTAAAGGTCGGAAAAGAGGTGTTTTTTTTTTAATTACCAACGCAAACCGTTTCGGAAACGGTTTGCGTTGCGGAAGAGATTATTGAAAATGTTTCTTGGGACATGCATTGAAATTTTTCGAAAAGGAAATAAATAATTGCAAAAGAAGAACTGTTTCTTAAGTGTTTGTTTCATTTTCAAGAAATACATCCTGCAAGTGTTTCGATCTGGATTCCACTTCGGCCTGGAATAGTTGCTACTTATTTTCCGGTCAATTAAAACAACGCGTAGAGCCTATTTTTTTTTAAAGCTGAAACATATTTTTAAAAAACCGAGCGGACAGGGATCGAACCCCTGAAAGCAGCATTACGAAGCTTGCACCGAACCTCTCTGCCAACACGAGCTCCCATTGACACCTATATATTGGGTTAGTAAGAAAGTCTTGCGACACTTTCCTTTCGATTAAAATATGTTTTCTTCTAACGAAGTTCTACAACATTCGAGAGTAGTATATTCAAGACTAGTTTAGAACCTTCCATGCCGCAGGGTGTATAAGCGAGTCAGTTGTTCCGCGCAGACAGTACGAGCGAAGATGGATCATAGTGCACTTCGATCGATTGCATATTACGAATTTTTACAAGGGCGTTCTGCAAGAACCGCAGCCGCTAATATGTGTAGTGTGTTCAAGGCCAACGTAGTTCATCATTCAACAATATCCCGTTGGTACCAGCGTTTCCGTTCTGGCGATACATCTTTTGAAGACAAACCTAGGTCCGGCAGGAAATCAACTGTTGACGATGAAGAACTACGAGCACTTACAAAGGCAAAGCCTAATACGTCGTCACGGGAATTAGCTTACAAACTCGGCTGTAGCCATCCCACGATTCTCCAACATTTACAAAATCTCGGATACAGAAAAGTTGTTTCTTCTTGGATACCACACGATCTCAGCGAATCAAACAAAGCGACGCGCATGTCCATCTGTCTTTCACTCCTGCAACGTCCACACAGAAAGGATTTTCTTCAAAAAATAGTCACTGGAGATGAAAGCTGGGTGCTTTATGTTAACTACACACGTAAGCGACAATGGCTACCGAAAGGAGAAAAACCAGATCCGACCTCTAAGCTGCCCCGTGAAGTGAAGAGAGTTTTACTCTGTTGTTGGTGGGATTCTGAGGGCATGCTATATTACCAACTGCTCCCATCCAACACCACGATAAATGCAAATACTTACTCTGCACAACTGCAAAAGCTGGCTGAAATTATCAAACAAAAAAGGCGTAAACGTCTCCAAGTTCGGCTTCTCCACGACAATGCTCGACCCCACGTAGCTAAAATGACACAATAATCTATTTCGCAGCTAGGATGGGAAGTTCTACCGCATCCACCGTATTCACCAGACCTAGCACCTACCGACTACCATCTGTTTCGAGCTTTAAAAAATTTGATGATGTCGCGGATCTCAAAAATACACTGGTCGACTTTTTCAATTCACGACCCAAAGAATTCTGGAGTGCAGGCGTGCAAAGTCTACCAGAGCGTTGGGCACGAGTTGTAGATACAGAGGGAGCATACATTACTGAATAATTGTTTACTGTTAAAATAAAATGTTTTTATATTTTACTCATGTTGTGTGTCGCAAGACTTTCTTACCAACCCAATAAAAAACATTCATATTCATTGCACCCACTTGGATAACTATAGTCTTTTGGTTTTGTTCAGGTTTACGATAAAGTTACTTTTAATTGTATTTAGGTCCATCATGCATTTTTTACATTGAATATCATAATTTGCCTACACCAGCCAATTGTACAGCTAGGTTAGGTTCCTATGAGTCAACAATCGATTTCCATCTCTCTCGCACAGCCTGCATCACTCTATCGCAGCGACACTCGTGGTCACTAGGCGAAACGGCTGGTGCTTGAATCCGAGGACATACCCATCACCACCAGAGTTTCAAGACCTGTATCAAGGAGACTAGAGTAAAGGAGTCCAAACTCCCTATCAAGGAGACTAGAGTAGAGGAGTCCAAACTCCCTATCCTAGACTGTATGTATGAAGTTCTTTTAATCGGTCGCAGAGATGTAGTGTTCAGTTCCGCCGCAGGCGTCGCTAGTGTTCCCCAGAGCCCATATAATATATAGTAATACAAAACTGCATAAGGTCCGAGCTCCTCCTCAACGACCAATCACAAAACTGGGGTGATCGTGTTTCTCTCTCGTCCTCACCTGGAACAGTCATGGTGCATGCTCTCTCGCACACCCGAACGATAATACACCCAAGTAGGGATTCCTTCTATTATAATATATAATAATATTGTGTACATATATATAATAAATAGAATATGAATAATATTAATGAAACAACTCGTGTTGTTTTATTCACATGGGCTTATTATATAATAAGCACATCAGATATAATAATTATGTAATAAGTACAACACGAGTTATTTTATTATGGAAACTTATGATATGCCTGTTATGTTTAAAAATATAGCTAATTATAATGAAACGCGAATAAAGCGATAAACCAACCGTAATGTATCTCGTAATGTATTTATTATTCGGATGCGCGTTACTCTGTTTTCCTGTAACAATAAGAATAATGATAAATAATAATAACAACATGTATACGCAAGAAACCGGGCGAATGCGGGAACGTTGGCTCTACATGCTGGGGCTGTCTTTTCAACACGTACTTATTATATGTATACCCATGCAAACTCGTTATTTGCTAGTTACGTTTAAAAATGAAGCAAAATATGAATTAAATTAAGCGATGAACCAAACGAACAAGCCGTCAAGCCTAATTGAACCCCAAGCGTGGCAATCACTTACATATGATGTTGGTAGAACGCTAGCTTACTGTATTAAAGGTCCTGAGTTCGAGCCTCGGTAGTTTTAATTTTTTTCTTTTGCATTCGTACAGGTATCTGGATGTACGAGCGAATTGAAGCAGTGTTAACCAATCGAAGAACTCGTCCAATCCCAAAATAACTCGAACAAGAATAACATGGAAGAATATATTTTTTAATTTACTGCCATCAATAGTTGAAATTTGTTTTATAATTCATACCTAGAGTGTTTACTGTTTCCCTTTATCTCATTGACTCGCGAGGAGTCATCTCCATTATTGTACACATAGTTCGATAGCTGCTGTGCTGGTGTACACGACAGATATATTTGTGTTTGACAGGCGCAAACAATTTTGCTGCCATAACACGGTCAGTTTCACCTTATGCAGTTTTGTATTACTATATATAATGGGCTCTGGGGAACACTAGCGACGCCTGCGGCGAAACTGAGCATTACACCTCTGCGACCGATTGAAAGAACTGTTTGAGGCGGGAGTGTCGACTCCTCTCTAATCTCCTTGAGCGTTAGGAACGGCACGATAATTCCCGTACATAGGCGATAATTTCATGCCTGCGTACGATGGACGATAGCACATTATAGGCCTCCGAAGTAACTCTTGTGGCGCACCCTTGCGGCGAGTTTTGGCAAAACTTGGATTGGTTTTCGTCTGCTAGTGCAGTATGCCGGTCGCCATTTAAATCAGGTGTCCAATCGATGATACTTGCTCAAGCCTAGCTCTTTCGTGTTTGTACCGGTTTGACTTAACCGCCATGCGCCAATCCAAGTTTTGCCACCGGCAGCCGTTACGGGGCGCCACCACGAAAGTTACTTCGGAGGCCTATTATCGTACGCAGATTGTACGATCATTTCCACCATGATGCAAAATTTGAGAATTTAATCTATTCGTACGCTGATAGCCAATAGCGCAACAGCAAATGCGATTCTTTTTTTCTCGTAACGCTATTGGCTTACTAGGGCGCTTTCAAATTATACGCTGTGACGGAAGATTTTCTGCAACCCAAAACGAGAACTGAACGAGAACTCAAATCGGGATCTGGTGCGAGAAACCGTCACCTTCGGCCGTTCCTCCCGTGTGCGTGCATCCGCAATACCCGGGGCGCCAGAGAATTTTGTTTCGCCGGATTTCTCAACCGGACTAAACTGGGGTCGGGGTGAACAAACCCGACCCACCAGGCGGAGACTGGAGCTCTCCTTGATTTTTGTTATCCCGGAATCCTAACCGGGTTCGGAGTCTGGAGGCCTCCTCGATTTTTGTGTCGCCGGAATCGTTTAACCGGACTAAACTGGATGCACTTACACGGGAACGAACGGTTGCGGTAAAGCACGGCCGCTCAGGCTGTGGGATATGGTAGAGGGGTCGGGATTCACCGGAGAGTAGCGTGAGCGAGTGCGAGACCTGTCACTATCGCGACACCGGAAACGTCACTAATAAAATAAAACAGTTGTTTTATTTTTGATGGTGCGGGAGCCGGTGGCTTAACCACCCGTGAGCTTTTTACGTAGACGAAACTTTAACGCGAACGCGAACTGCACGCGAAACGATATACGCACGGGAGCGAGAGAGCACGACGACGTGCCTCTTACGCGAGAACGAGAGCGCGAGAGAGACACGACACGTCTCTCTCAATCGCGGCGTCTGATCGACGACTCTCTAAATCGGGAGCGATCGCGATCTCGGAGACAACCGTCTCACGCGAAGGTTCGGTAGCGACTCTTTTCCGATAGCCGGAAAATCGGGAGCGATCGCGATTTTGGAGACAACCGTCTCACGCGAAGATTCGTTAGCAACTCTGTTTACCTCGCGCGACCAAGACCGGCGCGCGAGGGATTATGCGAGAGCGAGACAGAGCGCGTTAACAGAAAAAATGTCAACACGCTCGCGGCATCGGACCATGCGAAATCGCTGGTTCAAGCGAGAACTTTATCTCGTATAATATCGAGAGCTGAAATATTATTTCGGGAACTGGAATATTCTAATAGAATATTCCTTTCGGAATCTATATTTTCTGCCCGAGTTACCCCGAAAACGGAACGATAACAAATCGGGATCTTTTCTCGTCGGTAACATGGAGGCTCTCGAGAATCGCATCCCCGGGTCACCGTGCGAAAGCGGGCAAAGCTTCTGTCCAGAAGCGCGGCGCGGATATCTCCAGCCTCCGCCCGTAACCCAAACGGCCCGCTCTCCAGCACGATGCACCACTACGGTGGGGCGCCGGCGTTTCAGCCGGGCGTGCACCGATTCCCCGAGAGGCCTCACTGGGTGCATCCCTCGGTCGAGATTGCTCAGTACGTCGAGCCACACGCCGCTCGACCGAGTTCCGCACGCCAACCTAACCAAAACGGAAACATAACCCAAAACCTCAAACGTAACAAGACAGACATTCTAGAGAAAAGACCCTTAACATAAACGGATGGGTCGCAACCCGGGCATCGAGAGCATGTCTTGATCATCGGTAGCATTTCTGTGACGTGGCTCAAAAAAATCACGTCACAACTCCCCACCCCTTAAGGGTGGTTACGATCAGGGAACTACGTGATCTCTGCTAAGCAAAAGCCATAGCTGAAATGCACACGGTAGCAATCATTGTCCTTCCCAGTTGCAGTCGGTAGCTTAAACGGTGGGAAGGACCGAGACCTACTGCAGGGAACCAACCACCCGCAGCGCGAGAAAGAAAACCAGAACACCAAACAATTGTTCGTATTCGATGGCTAAAATTTATCTCTCCCGTTACAGTCGGTAGCCTAAAGATGGTAGAGATCGAGATCTACCGTGGGCGACTAATCGCCCCACAGCACGAGAAAATAAAATCGCAAAACACAAATTACAAAATGTTTGTGTTTTTGCATAAACGGTAGCATGGTTGTCTCTTCCAGTTACAATTCGGTAGCGTTAATATTGGGGAAGAGACCGAGACCTGCCACGGACGGATAACCGCCCTGCGACGCGAGAAACATGAGGTGCAGTGAGCAAATCGAGATCACACTTACCACCACCAGGGACGGACAAAACCAATCGGAACGGGCTTACCATTCGGCCGTAGCGTCCTCATCTGGGTGGTGGCTCCGGAATCTTGCGAGAACCGCTCCAACCTGACCTCACCTCTTCCGGTGAAGATGGTGCCGGAAACCCGAGTCAATCCGTGGCAACTCGCGGGAACGGTGAGGCGTCGCAGCCACTGCGAACGCCAAGGCTGGGGGGCCAGGCTAGCACGACGGGGATCCATCGTTATGCTGCCCTTTTCCCACGCGAACTATGGGCCAGAGGCCCACCTCACGGGAACTGTGAGGCTTTATTGCCTCACGCGGGAACTCTGGGCCAGAGGCCCAGATTGCGGAAGTTGTACGGCGTCGTTGCCTCACGCAAGAGTTATGGGCCAGAGGCCCATATTGCGGAAGCTGTGAAGGTGTCGCCACCTCACGCGAGAACTATGGGCCAGAGGCCCATATTGCGGGAACTGTGAGGCGTTGTTGAGGCAGGCCTTTAACGGGAGCTTTTAGGGGTCAGCCACGAATGAGGGCTCTACCCGATGGGTGCCTTTACTTGCGTCCGACCCGACGTTAACTATTACGTCATCCCAAGGAAGGATTTCCTTCGGGGGAGACGTATCGGTAGCTGAGGGTGTACCTCGTAACTGCCTTCGCCGGTTTGCGGGTTCGGTAACTGGTCGGCGTGGTGTCGCTACACGGGAGCTTGTCGAGAAAGTATTCGTCAAGGCATATCACGAGAGGCAGAGGAGAGTTCCTCACTCGCCTCCTTGTCCGTTTCCCGATTGCAAAGGGGTAACGGGTCGTGGACACGCCTGACGGTCTTATCGGTAGCATGAGAGACGCCGGTAGTCCGGACATTCTCTATGCCGGTGACCCGTTTTGCCGTAATTGCAGCAGCTGGGTTCACTCGGCTTTTCGGTAGCTTCCGTGGTCTTCAGGGGACCACTCGGTAGCGGGGGCGCGGCTTTGTCCGCCTTGTCCCTCTGGAACTAGCCCATAAAGGGGCCTCGGATATCACTGGCTTGGCGGCGCAGACCGCGAGAGGCTGCGCTCCCGTATCGCCATTTCGGGAGCTAACGTCCGCTTGTTGCATGGTAGCAACAAGGCGTCCAATATCTCGAGAGCTTCGTGGCTGTGCTAGGCGTCACGCGTCGGCCGTCTGGGCGCGACCCGGTCGGGTCGGCTGTCCCATGGACGAGCTCCGCGGGCCCAGTGCCAGGTCCGCAATCGGTAAAACCTCGTCCGCTTCTTCGGACGAGCGTTCCGAGAGCCATGACGGGAGCTCAGGTACCCTGTCTCCGGTCGCCATGGTCTCCGAATTCCCCCCGGGACATTCGGAACACGAGAGTGTGACTGGCTGAATCGAGAGCTATGGGATTGTATCCCTTTTCGTCGAATTTGATTCGACGACATCGAGAGCGGCAGACAGAACAGAAAAAAAAATAATTAAAAAAAACAAATCCTGTCTGTTTGGAAAAATAAAATTTTCCAAAAGGCGAGATCGGGGGGAACTTTCCTTCCCCCGCCCGAGAACCCTAAAATAGGATCATATGCGAGAGCGAGAGAGAAAAAAAATTAAAACAAAAAAATTCCTCTCCATCCGAAATACATTTTCGGATTTCGTGAGCTGGGGGAATTTGAATTCCCTTCCGTCGAAAGAATACGACGGAATCGAGAACGCGAGAGGAAACACAAAAAAAATAATAATAAAAATTACCTCTCGATCCGGAATAAACTTTCGGATTTCCGGGAACTGGGGGAATTTGAATTCCCTTTCGTCGGAAGAACACGACGAAATCGAGAACGCGAGAGACATGAAAAAAAAGAATAAAAAAAATTTTTATCTCTCGATCCGAAATAAATTTTCGGATTTCCGGGAACTGGGGGAATTTGAATTCCCTTCCGTCGAAAGAATACGACGGAATCGAGAACGCGAGAGGAACCAAAAAAAAATTATAATAAAAAAATTTCCTCTCGATCCGAAATAAACTTTCGGATTTCCGGGAACTGAGAAATTTTATTCCCTCCCGTCGAGTGAATTCGACGGGACGTGAGCAAGAGAGAAAATTCATTCAAAAAAAAATAAAAAAAAATATTGATATTTTCTCTCGATCCGAACTATTCATTCGGATCTACGGGAACAGGGAAATTTGATTCCCTCCCGTCGAGTGAATTCGACGGGACGTGAGCGAGAGAGAAAATTAATTAAAAAAAAGAAATAACAAAAATAATATTTTCTCTCGATCCGAAATGAATTTTCGGATTTTCGGGAACTGGGGGAATTTTCATTCCCTTTCGTCGAAAGAACACGACGAAATCGAGAACGCGAGAGACATGAAAAAAAAGAATAAAAAAAAATTATCTCTCGATCCGAAATAAATTTTCGGATTTCCGGGAACTGGGGGAATTTGAATTCCCTTCCGTCGAAAGAATACGACGGAATCGAGAACGCGAGAGGAAACAAAAAATAATAATAATAAAATTTACCTCTCGATCCGAAACAGACTTTCGGATTTCCGGGAACTGGGAAATTTTATTCCCTCCCGTCGAGTGAATTCGACGGGACGTGAGCAAGAGAGAAAATTCCTTTCAGAAAAAAAAATTAAAAAAAAATATTGATATTTTCTCTCGATCCGAACTATTCATTCGGATCTACGGGAACTGGGGGAATTTTTATTCCCCTCCGTCGAACGAATCGGACGAGGTCGAGAGCGATAGAGGAAGAAAGAAAAATAAAAAAAAGAATTTCTTCTCTCTATCCGAGAACGGTACAGAAACCTCAAATCGAAATAAAATTCCGATGAGGGCGAAGCCAAACGGGAGAACAAAAAAAACATTAAAAAAATAAAAATCCTATTGGCTCTGCTCGAGATCTGTATGGGGAAGAAAAAACAAACAAAAAAAAATTGTTAAACCCACTTACATCGGGAACGCACGACGCATAATCAAGTTTTACTTGATTAGGCGGGCCACCTCGGAGACACCCGATATATAATATTGCGCGTGCCACCTCGGGGACACCCGATGTGTGGTATCGCGCGGGTCTCGCCGTGAGGTACGAGAGCGGAGCCCGAGAACGATTTTCGTCGTTCTTGGAAATTCGAAAGCCGGCCGAAAAGAAAAAAGGAAACAAAACAAACAAAGAAAAATCTTTTCAGACTAACGGGAGCGATTATTCGGGTCTCGAAAAGTCATTTTCGAAACCCCGGTAGCAGATCGAAAAAAACACAAAAACAGAATAACAGACAAATACAACATTTCGATATCGAGATCCCCGAGAAAATCTACAAAATTCTCGGGTAACGAGAGCAGAAAAATCTCGAAATAAATTTTCGAGATCCCGGGAGCGAATAAAAGAAAACAAGAAACAAATTCAAGGGACGGAGCACATAACATGAAAAAAAATTCAAATCGAGAACTCGATTTCGTTTCCGAAATCAGCGAGAGCAAGCTTGGAATTTGACAGTTTTTTTTTTGTCAAATTCACAACCACGGGAGCTAGCATTTTTTTTTCCGTCTTCGAAAATAAATTTTCGAAGTGCTCGGGATCGCGGAAAGAACCGAATAGAGGTTTTTTTCTATTCTTTCCCTTCGAAATAATTTTTCGAAGTTGCGAGAGCACCGGGGAGGTCGGAGGATAACTCTCCCCGCTAACGAGAACGACGCAACTCTGCGGAGCCTTGCATCACGGAAACCACGCAGGAAAAAAAATCGTAATATTTTTTTTTTTTTTTGAAAATAAAATTTTCCGACTGCGCCGGGAATTCACCGGAAGATGATCAATAATCCAAATGGACGATAATCCCTGGGAATCGAGAACACTTATTTTTTTTTTCCACGGGAGCACTTTTTTTTTCTTCGGGAGCACTGTTTTTTTTTTCCTCGAGAGCACTTTTTTAAATTTTAATTCGGGAGCAATCGCGAACGTTTATTCCCGAAGAATACTTCGGGAACGCACGAAAACGCGTAACGAGAACTAAGAGGAAAAGAAAATATTTCTTTTTCTCGACGAGAGCAAGAAAGGTGGAAAGAACGGGAAAATGAATAATAATTAAATTATTCTTTTCCTTCATTCCCCTTAAACTTTACCGAGAACTGCTACTCGCCGGCGTGGCCCCACGTTGGGCGCCATTTGTGACGGAAGATAATTCTCTAACCGGAAACGAGAACTGAACGAGAACTCAAATCGGGATCTGGTGCGAGAAACAGTCACCTTCGGCCGTTCCTCCCGTGTGCGTGCATCCGCAATACCCGGGGCGCCAGAGAATTTTGTTTCGCCGGATTTCTCAACCGGACTAAACTGGGGTCGGGGTGAACAAACCCGACCCACCAGGCGGAGACTGGAGCTCTCCTTGATTTTTGTTATCCCGGAATCCTAACCGGGTTCGGAGTCTGGAGGCCTCCTCGATTCTTGTGTCGCCGGAATCGTTTAACCGGACTAAACTGGATGCACTTACACGGGAACGAACGGTTGCGGTAAAGCACGGCCGCTCAGGCTGTGGGATATGGTAGAGGGGTCGGGATTCACCGGAGAGTAGCGTGAGCGAGTGCGAGACCTGTCACTATCGCGACACCGGAAACGTCACTAATAAAATAAAACAGTTGTTTTATTTTTGATGGTGCGGGAGCCGGTGGCTTAACCACCCGTGAGCTTTTTACGTAGACGAAACTTTAACGCGAACGCGAACTGCACGCGAAACGATATACGCACGGGAGCGAGAGAGCACGACGACGTGCCTCTTACGCGAGAACGAGAGCGCGAGAGAGACACGACACGTCTCTCTCAATCGCGGCGTCTGATCGACGACTCTCTAAATCGGGAGCGATCGCGATCTCGGAGAGAACCGCCTCACGCGAAGGTTCGGTAGCGACTCTTTTCCGATAGCCGGAAAATCGGGAGCGATCGCGATTTTGGAGACAACCGTCTCACGCGAAGATTCGTTAGCAACTCTGTTTACCTCGCGCGACCAAGACCGGCGCGCGAGGGATTATGCGAGAGCGAGACAGAGCGCGTTAACAGAAAAAATGTCAACACGCTCGCGGCATCGGACCATGCGAAATCGCTGGTTCAAGCGAGAACTTTATCTCGTATAATATCGAGAGCTGAAATATTATTTCGGGAACTGGAATATTCTAATAGAATATTCCTTTCGGAATCTATATTTTCTGCCCGAGTTACCCCGAAAACGGAACGATAACAAATCGGGATCTTTTCTCGTCGGTAACATGGAGGCTCTCGAGAATCGCATCCCCGGGTCACCGTGCGAAAGCGGGCAAAGCTTCTGTCCAGAAGCGCGGCGCGGAGATCTCCAGCCTCCGCCCGTAACCCAAACGGCCCGCTCTCCAGCACGATGCACCACTACGGTGGGGCGCCGGCGTTTCAGCCGGGCGTGCACCGATTCCCCGAGAGGCCTCACTGGGTGCATCCCTCGGTCGAGATTGCTCAGTACGTCGAGCCACACGCCGCTCGACCGAGTTCCGCACGCCAACCTAACCAAAACGGAAACATAACCCAAAACCTCAAACGTAACAAGACAGACATTCTAGAGAAAAGACCCTTAACATAAACGGATGGGTCGCAACCCGGGCATCGAGAGCATGTCTTGATCATCGGTAGCATTTCTGTGACGTGGCTCAAAAAAATCACGTCACAACGCATAAAGAAGCGCTTTCTTAGATAATACCGCGATCTTACATACAGGTCTGGAAACGAAGTCAGATTTCAATGGAGTCGTGAGGCAGCGTTACGAGCAGGGAGACTAGAGAGAAGGAGTGGACACACAGTGCGTACGAAACGTCCGCAAAAACGCAGCAAACAAGGAGGCGCTGCGATCGTCTGTGTCCGATCAGATAGCTCCGCCACTAGCCTCGTACTCTTGGCGTGCTCTCGGTTGCTGTTGACAGCACATTCGTGATGGGGGACCTAACTGTTGCGTTTACCTCTCCTATTTCGCTGTCTTTCTTATCGTTGCAAACTCATAATAGCAACTAATAATTAATTAAATTAAGTGGTGAACCAAAAATATAGGTACACGTATGAGCCAAAAGTTTCGATCGAAGCGTATAGTAACATTCAATGCCTATACGACGCCGTTGGTTGTAAATTGTTGACAGAGCTTGTACCCTCTATATGTCCCACACATTCGTACCTCATGCATAGATAGGTCTCATAATCGTATAGAGAGCGGCGGTGAGCTTCCTACGATCCGTCTTTCGCGAAATGTTTTATATAACTTTTTTAAAAGCGTGAAAATGTCAACCCTAGTGCGATACAACGGAAAGTTTACAAAAAAGGGGCGCTTGCTAAAAGACTGAAAGCTGTGGTAGCCATGTGTCAAGCAAATGCGGCTAAACCACGGTCTTACATACAGGTCTGGAAACGACCGTGGTGGGAGTAGGCACCGTTAACGAACCCACGTTTGTTTCGAATTTTCGACAGTACGTGGCATTGCTATCGGCGTGTACGGTGCGACAAGGACAGAACAGCTTCCGTCCGTCTCTCTCACTCTTCTCGATGATCCGAAATGCACATTACCTTTTTCGCGTTGGGGGCGGGGGGCGAAGGGGGAATAGAGGTAGATGAGAATAGACGTAGATGAGAAATAATTGTGGAATAAGGAGAGGGGATTGTGGAAGAGAATAGAAGTGGGGCTTGTAAAAAGGGGAAGATCCTGTATGGCTGGAAGAAGACCAATATAAAATTTTTTAAAATAAATGAAAATACTTACCTTTTTCGAATGAAATGGATTTTCATTCGAATTTTATTCCGAGTTTCTTTCGATGATCGATATACAAATACCTTTATTGAATGGAGTTTTATTCGAATTTCAGTCGGAGTTTCTTTTAATGACGAAAGGAAAAAAATACTGCACACAAACTGTGATTGTTTCAATTACCGCAAGCCACTTTCCAAATTGTTCGTCGTCTCTCGGTACTCGAAAAGTCGAAAAATTATTATTCGACGTCCGGCACCCGGTGTGACACGTGCGTACCGCACACACCTTCAGCATGTCGACAAGTTTTCAATAATACCCTGAAACAACGGTCCACCTTCGCAAGCTTTATGAATATTTTAAACTACAAATGCTCGTTGACGCGACGCAAACAGAGGTTATCGAGAACGTGTTATCAAAAAGTTACGACAAGTCAAGGGGCGAAGGGAGAGATCACAGAAGACCGTGGGTGGGAGGTACTCGCCGATAGTAGCGACGGCGGTGGCGACGAGCGGAATGAAAAGTGAAGCTCGTAACGGTGCCTCACGACTCCATTGAAATCTGGCTTCGTTTCCAGACCTGTATGTAAGACCGTGGGCTAAACGCTGTTGAGAAGTAAAGTTATCGCACGTCGATAGGCTCACTGCGCATGCGTGAGCAAAACTTAGGCTGGGAATACACGTCCGATTTTTTCTTTCCGACAATCCGATCCGACAGTCGGATCCGACTATCGGAAGGCGCTCGTGCCATACATTTGTTTGAGCATGCAATACACATCCGATCCGACTATCGGAACTCGGATCCGACTATCGGATCGGATGTGTATTGCATGCTCAAGCAAATGTATGGCACGAGCGCCTTCCGATAGTCGGATCCGACTGTCGGATCGGATTGTCGGAAAAAAAAAATCGGACGTGTATTCCCAGCCTTAATGTTAAGGCGCCGGAGCGCACTACTTGCGTTACCGGTAATTTTTCGTTAGTTGGTCCGTGACCGTTGCCCACTAGCGTGTGCAATAAGAAGTTCCTTTGTTAACACAACAATAATAAAGCGTACTTATATATATTGAAAGTTATCTTTCTCTTCAACCCTATCGTCTCTCTTTCCTTTCAATAATCTCAACAAACGCGATGAGAATAACCATAACCTCAACGATCAGCAACAAAAATTCGCTGTCGAAGGACGTCGGATCGTGGATTTCCAACATCTCGCCGACAGTTTAAATTGCATTCGCTGTAACAAAGGCAAATACATGCATAAATTGAACAAATTAAATTTGTTTGCAGAATAAATTTATTTCACAACCGTCTCAGAATTACTAGAACTCGGGAAAAAGACACGCTTCGAGTTCCCCGACCATGCGCCGATCAGCTTGCTGCAGCGTACACTGTTGCTATTCCGTTACAAATGGTTGGGCCTGAGTTCGGTGTGGGGAATAGGCATGATGTGATTAAAAATGAGCCTAAACGCAGAGCACACAACACGTCGAAATCAAAGGTCGTGTTCGTTGGGTCTCATCATTTTGATACGAACAAGTGCGCATGTGCATAATGATGCGCAACGCGCAACTGCGCAATGAAACGTGCGCATCATCAAATGCGCATCATTATGCGCATGCGCAATCAAAATGATGAGACCCAACGAACACGACCAAATTCTTTTATTATTTGTGCGCATGCGTTAAGTTTGGACTATTATAATTATTTGAGACGTTATCGTCAGGAGAGCTGCTAGTGGCACAATCTGGAACTATTGAAGGTCGGACTTTTTAAGACGCTGGAACTACGTATTGGCCTATGCTGTGTCCACTCCTTCTCTCTAGTCTCCTTGGTTACGAGCTTTACTTTTCATTCCGCTCGCCGCCACCGCCGTCGCTACTATCGGCGAGTGGCCCCACCCACAGTCTTCTGTGATCTCTCCCTTCGCCCCTTGCCTTGTCTTAGACCGTGCCTCGTGCCATTTATTACTCCATTTTTAATTACAATGTTCTCGATCACCTCTGTTCGCGTCAGCGAGCATTTGTAGTTTGAAAAATATTCATAAAGAATAATAAAAGAATAACATCGTTCGATATTCGAAATTCCGAATATTTCGATTATATGTAAAATGTTAATTACATTAAGGTATTCCTTTCGCGGAGGGCCGTATTTTGTGGGGGCATAAGCAGGGCCTTCTGAATCGTCGGTAAATTACAATTGCGCTTAATAAAAAAAACAATTTATAATGGATTATTATACACAACGATAAACTAGAATGACAAAATTCGCGCAAATTTAGTAGATTGAGACATTTTTACATTTATTTGAAACGTCACGGCTACAAAAATTCTTCTGCTAACCACACTTTTCCAAGTTTTAACATTAATATTTTCTTTAAACGTTCGGTGACCCTCTGTTTTTATTGTTGTTACGGAATCTTTAGACTTTTTTACACCTGTGAGCAGTTTGTATTAGGCATCTAGAGTTATTTAGTGTATAAATTATTAGAAAGACATGTGGCCAGCGTGACATGTCCATAAAGCGCCGTATAAGTGAGACGATTTTTAGGGCCGTAATTTTTCGTTAAAGGTTCGGTAACTTGGCTTGAAATTTTACCAGTATACTGGGATGTATTTTTACTTCATTATAGACGAAAACCAGTTAAGTGTAAAATATTTGGGTTCGTGAAAGGAATACCTTAATACTTATTTTTCTGTTTTCACGAATATAGGATATATTGAAATATTTTTAAAAATCCATTGTTTTATTTGTCACTCCCCTTTCATATTCTTTTCTTCTTTGAAATACGAAATGTTGGCGTGCTTCGTAGAAAGCTTGGGAACAGTGAAATTGTTTTCTGAGCTTATTTCAAATGTTGGCGCGATTATTGAACTCGAAATGGACGGGTAATCGGTTCAGGTCTGTGCCATACGTAAAACATTTGGTTTCAAAATGTTCTATAAATGTGAAAACGGTAGTTTACCAGAGATAAACTGTAAAGTGTTTGCATACATATCAATATTACGTGTAACATGCTTCATTCATTTATTATAGACGATATCCTGATAAGTACGATGATTTTGGTCCATTTACGATAATTCTACGCTCCTGGTACGATAGGTGCCTCGCTTCACGTTACCAACGCTGCTCTCGACCAATCAGATGGGTGACAAATAAGCCGATTCCTTTTAGCATCGAGTGTTGCCCCACTGGTTGGCAGTACGAGACAGGAGTGGCAAATTATGAGAGGTGAGTTGTGTACACTATAATATCTGATATTTAATATTAACTGAATTATCGTGCAATACGTCGAAACAAATCCTCGAATGTATTCGTGTACGTGAATAACGTGAAAGTTCTTTTATTTCCGTTCGATCAACAAACGTCACGTTCCCAGCGCATATGCATACATACAAAAAGATTCTACACAAGTGTATACATATATTCACGTCACTTCTCCGCAGGCCTCCGTAAACACTTTGACGTTTTCACGATTTGTAATCTTTCGATCAGGCCCATTTTACTTCTCAACCAAAATTGACACCCTTCTATTTTGTCCGTTTGTTCTTCCTCCTCGATGAAAACTGACGTCCCCATTTTCGTTTCAGGCATACTTATCTTCGCCGAAATTGAGCCTGAGAATTGACAACGAATAAAAAACGCCCGTTGATGAGACAAAAGGTGGAAAACGGGATTTGCGCAGCGTGAACAAAGATTTGGCAGAATAGGAGGACGCAGGCAGAACAGCGGGAGAAGGAGAGGAAGACAGAGAGGCGGAATGACGAGACCTCCCAACAATGACAACCTCTTAACGTTTAAGCTGGTTGTCGTGGGCGACGGCGGTGTGGGCAAGAGCGCCCTTACGATACAGTTTTTTCAAAAATTATTTGTCACTGACTATGATCCCACCATCGAGGATAGTTACATACAACATACGGAGGTTGATAAACAATGGTGCATACTTGACGGTGAGTTGCAGTGTTTGGGAAATCGAAAAAGTGAACCAAGCTTCGAACATTTAAATGTTTGGCCTCGGGGATCTGGACCGTGAGTTATTTATATAAGGTGATCAAATCGTCATTGAAGGGTTAGGCTACTGTGATTATTTGAAAATCAGGCTTATTTTTTAAAATTGATTTTGAAGGATTAAGTAAGATGAACAATCGGTAAGAGTATCGGGATTATTAGAGTATTAGATTATTATTAGGATTATTAGAGTATCGGGAAAAAAAAATATTTTAATTTTGATACAAAATGGCCGTGACAGTGCTCATCTTGCAAAACGTATTGTTTACAAACAGCTTCACGAGACGACGGTTTTTTCATAAAGTATGAGACCTGGAACTAAAAATAAACAAAAATGTAATCTATATATTATTAACTGTAAGACTAGGTAGGAATTTTTTTTAATGAAATTTTGAACAAATAGCGCACTTATAAAGAAATAAATCGATTTTGTGCCGAAAAAATAAGCATTAAATTGTTTATAGAAAAAAGTTTACATTTAATCAAAAAAATGGCTATACACTCCCATAGAGAATGTAATTGTGAGGCTACTATCAAAATTTCAAATCGATCACTGTGCGATCGAGGCACTGTGGCAAAATCAATAATTGAACCTTCTAAAAAAAAATTCGCTACAGGACCAATTGCATATTGTTTTCAAGACCCCAAAGTATTTTTTAAGCCAGAAAATTTTTTTTTTTTCAAAATCCTAGAGTGGTGTTATCTCTTAATATAGATAATATTCGCTTAGATTGACTGCGCTTTTTTTGGTATTGTGTTTCAATCATAAAAAAAGGGTTGATTTTTTTTCGATTTTTCGAGGAAAAATGACATTACTGTTGATAAATAACCAAACACAAATGTTAAGAAGAAACTAAACTACTGTCACACTGAATAAGTGTACTAAATTTGAAGTCAATCCGTTCATTGGATATCGAGAAATCGTATTCACCGTTTTGGAGAACATCGTTTCGAGAAAAACGCGTTTAAAGTTTTACTAGCAGTTCTATCGTTATAAATTTATTAATTTATTATATTAATAGTTATAAATATAATAAATTTACGTACAATCTGGGATTCCTGCACTATTTGTTGGACCTTCCGCTTCAATTTGAGTTGCCTCAAGCGACGGACGAGTGTCATTTTCCCAGTAGCCTAAACCCTTAAATTAATATAAAAGGGATAGACACGCCACGATTCCTCAATGATCAACCTTACCCTCGGTTTCCAAAGTAGCTATGGCTTGAGATCCGGGACAAGAATGATCCTCTTGTTGGGACCTCCAGGCCATCAGCCAACTCATTTTGACACCTTCCCTCCATGGTGTTGAAATTTGCATCGTTGGAATGCAACGAAAATTTTTCGTTAAATGTTCATTTCTTCATTTTTATTAATATGAAAAATCCTTCTTTATAATTTATACTGTAGATCTTTAAATAATTGTCTTGGAAATAATGAAGCGATTTTTGTGCGCAAAATTGGCCGGTAGAAATAAAAATAAATTTATAAGTATTAATTTCCGTTGCATTTCCATGATGCAAACTTCAATCTCATGTCTCTCCTATGATATTGCGATTAGTTGAAGTGGCGAACATGAACGTGTTCGATCTTCTATTTATTCGTGTGTTAACTTCGTGGGGTATTAAATTTGTGGTAATTTTTCTGTCACAACGTAAACAAATCTTCAAATAAATCCACTACAGGCATATAGTCGAAATCGACATTACGTTTTGTCAGGCCCCTTAACTATTGAAGATTTTTGCGGGGTATGTTGGTTGAAACAAAAATTGCGACTGATTGTCTTTCAGTACTGGACACAGCGGGACAAGAGGAATTCAGCGCGATGCGCGAGCAGTACATGCGAAAAGGCGATGGTTTTTTGCTCGTCTATTCGGTGACTGACAAACAATCCTACGAGAACATCGTGAATTTCTACACGCAGATATTGCGCGTCAAGGACAGGGACGTCTATCCCATGCTCCTGGTCGCCAACAAAGTCGATCTTGTACATTTGAGGAAAGTGACCGAGGAGCAGGGCCGCGAATTGGCGCATCGTTTGAGCATCCCTTACATCGAGACTTCGGCCAAAGATCCACCTTTGAACGTGGACGCGGCATTTCACGAGGTACAGAAAAGTACTCATAGCGTAAACCGACCAGTGAATGGACGAATAACCACACTGTAGGACTCAGATGGACTGTAAAATGGAAATATTATCGAAACGAATTTTTCAACGGTTGTAGCTATCAAAAGATATTATTCTGATAGTAGGAAAAAATATTCGAAGTAATTGCAACGAATGATATTGAAGCAATTGATAGATAAGTAACGAAATGACTAAATCGCCAGTGAATGAACGAAATGACCAGCAAATAGACGTTCAACCGCCAGTAAATGGACACGTAGTGTAGACGAACGCTGTCAAGCAAAACGAATTATTTTTATTAAATGCTAGATTCGGAGATACCTGTGTTGCACAATAATGATAATATTCTTAAAGATATAAGTGATATATTCGTTATTACGATTCCGTAGAAAATACACAAAGCTTTTTTGCATCTTAATTCTCACAAAAACAACCAAAGTTTGTTTCGACAGAGAAATAGAAAATTAAGTTTTGCCAAAAAAAACGAACGAATTGATTTTATGACAACATTTAATGAAATGTACATTGTCATATTTTGACAATAATTAATTCAGCAATTTTCAGCAGATAAGCTAAATTTTTACTCTACTTTGAGAATTGTCCAAAATGAGCCCATATGTCCATTCACTGGAAAGAGGTTAGAATACAGCACCAGTTAATAAACATGTCTAATTCTGACCTCTTATTACGAATTTATGTAAAAATTGTGGAAAAAATCAAAGATTGAATCTTTCTCAATTAATAAAAGTAATACTTAGCCTCAAAACTTATAAAAACTAATGTTTTCGCATTTTGAAAACCTACTGCGCACAATCGCATCGGAACTAAGTGGCGCGGTGTGCAAGTACCACAGACTAGAACCATTCCGTGTAGCGTCAAAATTCGATATTAAACTGAGAAATCGGTTTTAACAATAGCTGTGCTAAATTACACTGATTCGATTTTTTTATCGACAATTTATATACTTTGCTGATTTTGAACATAAATCAGCTTTTGTCCATTCACTGGTCGGTTTACCCTGTCTCAAGCAACGAGCATCCGGCAAAGTCTTCCATTCGTTTTTTAAATCGATCGCCATTTTTCTCATGAATTCATACTCACGAATTTGTGTCGATAAAATTGATTCGTTTGCCCAAGTGGAATATCGTTCAACGTTAGTTCGCCGTTGTATTTTTCAGGTCGTGCGTATCATACGAAATCAGCCGCCCGCGGAGTTGGAAAAAAATCGTCGCAAACGAAGGCGCTCAGGAAAGTGCGATCTCCTCTAAGATTTCGAATATTCACCGTCGAAGATTCATGAGGTACAGCGGTCGTCGCATTATATCTTGCGCAAAAATTTATCTCGCGACGGAAAAACAAATGATTCGACGAGAGCAAAATCATTCGTGAGACTAATTGGAGAGCGAAAAGTATCTAACATACTGCCCAGGAGATAAATACTCTCGAAATTCGATTAAGTAACGAGGAAAATGACAAATTGACGGGGAAAAAAGGCGCGCGTATACGCGATCCAAAGAATCGATGTATCGACATTTTTCCGTACCCTTTTCGACAATGACACACGACGATAAAACAATGAGGACGATGAAATCGAGTGAAAGTTGTTCGTAGCTGTGATAATTCGTAAAAATCGACGTAATATTGCATATGCCGAAAACGTCGATGACGAGAAGAGAACGAGAGAAACAAATATCCATTTCGCGTTCGGTACTTTCGATGAAAGAAAATAGAAAACGATAAACCAAGACGCACGGACGTACGCGGATAAACGCAAGGAAGAGCGTATCCGAATATACGCTGAACTACACGATTCATTTTCAAGATAATTCAGAATTTGTTACCAAATGAACGAGTGGAAAAACGATAGCTTTTGTACGAATAATCCGAGGATCGAAGTGCTTTGCCAATTAACGATATATATTTATATATATTCAGATGCCTCTCCTGTACCGCTAATTACAGATTGCGATAAATATTGTCATTAGGACGAGTCAAGGATTTCACGAGAGAACAATATTTGTGTGCGGGGACATTTTTTTTCGAGACGGGCTCTTATTCAACGTATGTAAAATACTTTTTTTTTAAATTATCATTGGTGAATTATGGATAGTAATTCAATACTTCGAAGTACGTTTGTTTTTCTTTCAACGAGTATGCATTTTTAGCTAATTGTAGGAAATTATCTTTGACTGCAAAGAAGGCAGTTTCAATTCTTATTTCCCGCTCAACATTTACTCGTAATTCGTACAAACATCACAGGTTGTTGTGGAGCTAAGTTTGAGAATAATTTTGCATGGTTTTCCATGTCAACGATGCCGAGTCCTCCTTCGAGATGAATTACTACAAATTCATCTGCGACAAGTTCTACAGCGTTCTTTAGCAATTCGCCGATGCCTGTACCAAAAAATCTCGTTACGATCACGAACCGTATGAATATTGCTGTTAGCAAAATTATAGCTGAATCTTCGTTATTGTCTCGGAGGAAAAATGTGTTCGATGGAAACTTGTCAGAAACATAATGGGAATGGCGATCTATCGCCATTCGCATAAATGCTCCCTAAACATTTGAAAACACGTAACCATTTTCTACCATTCAAAATATGAAGTTTAAAAGTTTTGTATTCCATAGCGTGTGTATAAAACATGAGAAGCCTGCAATGGACAACGTTGAATCATAAATTTCGTCATCAAATGACTATAATGGTTTTTACAAAGACGCGTTATCGATGAAGTTAATAATTCGTCGAGATTAGTTAGAACAAACATTTTCCATTTCCACGTTCCGTAACTGCGTTTGTTTGCGTAGTATATTTTGTAGCTTACTTTCGTCACTAAATAATGAAGAAGAACATTAACCTTTCTGTTTGAAACGCGGCTCGAGCGATTCACCGATAAATGTCACGACTTTTCTCCAGACTCAAATTCAACTTCAAGTTTTTCCTCCCTACAGTGTTTTCGAGGAAAAAATATATTGAGGGATAACATCACTCTAAGGGCAGAAAATAAGACCTTTATCAATTCATTTTGGGAGTATGAAAAAAGGAATAGGAATCCTTTTGAGAGGGTTTATTTAACACATATTTAAAGAATTTAAAAAAATGATTATAATTTTCATACAAAATGGCGGCAACAGAACCCAACTTGAAAAACGGGTTTTTTTACAAATAGCTTCACGGGGGGACAGTTTTCTCGTAAAGTATAAGAACTGGAACGAAACCCAAAAAATTATAATCTTTATATTATTAGCTATGGGACTACGTAGGAATTATTTTTTATTCAATTTTTGTGACCCCAAAATATTTTTATGCGAAAAGTTTTTTTCTCCAAAATGCTAGAGTGGTGTTATCCCTTAAGGAAGTATGGGATATATCGCGGAAAATGAAGCAAAATTTGACCTTTTTACACGTACATCCTAGATCTAAAGTAAAATCAATCGCGAGTGGCATGGTATGGAAACCAAGCCAGGAATTTCACCTGTTTTTATTGATATTTATCTTAATTGGAGCAAAACTTGAGAGTGAACAAGCCGCATCTTTTTCGACAGCACAGCTACATTTTTCAAGCTGCTAGACTGTTCATGGCGTTGCCGTACAGTTTGATGATGCGCGAGCGCAAAAATGAACAAAATTTCAGTGTAGCACCATCAAGTGCGTTGCAATGTAGCAAAAGTGATATTTTCCAAAAAGTTTCTTTCCTACCTAAGTTAGCCTCACGATAAATCTAAAATATTCTCTACAATAGTTTCCTCGTGCTCATCGTATCCAAAAGTCAAACAGCGTCCCATAAGAACGCATGCAAAACTACGGAAATTAAGTGTTATAGTTTTTCAACGGATCAGTGGTTCGAACACAAGTTTCTAAAAAAGGTTTGAAAAAACAAAGTAATAATGCATCCACTTTTTATCGCTGTAGCAGCATTCATGAAAGACATCTCGTACATCCTTGAAACCCGTGCAATTTCTTCAGGATTGTTTCTCGAAGAAAATCGGGCACTTTGCCACAGTTAAGGGATCTTCTCACTTTAGACGCTAACAAAAAGGCTATTTTCATGCATTTTTTATAGCTTTATGTTATAGATATTGATATAAAAGTTGTTACACTTAACAAATACACTTTTGAAATCCATTTAAACAAAAAAATATGTATTTATGTAACCCAAACAAACTTTAAACGCGTTTTTCTCGAAACAACGTTTTTCGACGGCTTTTTAACCACATATTCTTTACAACTATAGCTATAGCGAATATAAAGGACTTTTTTAAATGTTGATATTTATTTTTTTGCCAAAAAACGGTGAAAAAACATTTCATATTTTTGCATATATAAAAAATCGTATGATATGCGCTATAGCCATTAACATACTGAATCTCAAACCTTTTGATTTTTTTGTTTGGCTGATCCATCTCTGAGATTTCATCAACAGCGCCGACCTACAACTTTTTTAGCACATTTTTTTAACTACCATTTTCGTCTATAAATAGTGACTTAAATTAATTAAAAAAAAATGTTTAAATGTATTTATTAAGTGTAACAACTTTTATATCAATATCTATAATATAAACCTATCAAAAAAATCATGAAAATAGCCTTGTTTAGCTTCTAAAGTGACAAGACCCCTTAATATTTCTTCTCTCGAAAACAGTGGAGCGAGATTCATGGAACTTCTGAACTCGAAAATTTCATTCGAAATATGTTCATTTAAAAAACGAATCGGTATTTAGCATCATTCAACAGTGAAACGCTCGAACCGTTTTAATGTTGCTCTCCGGGATTGTCATGTACGATATATTATCATTTCAAATCTTTCTCGATGTCTCATATCGATACTTGTGCAATGACTGGAACAATGCAGAGCCATAGTTCGCCTAGCGCCCATTGTCGTACGTTTTCTTCATCCACGTTTTACTATTTTCAAAATAATACGTATATTTATTGTAAGGCAATGTTGCCTCTGCTATCTTAATCTCGGCATCCGTGAATAGGCTGACTGGAGAAATACTATGTAACGCGCGGTAAGGGAAGAAAGAGATTATTAGATATCGATCTACTCTTGTAGATTATTGTGAAAAACGCACACACGAAAGGTGTACATCCACCTCGTACAAAGAAGTGTTTTTTTTTCACAAGCTCAGTTTTATAGCGTTGCAACTTCGAATGGAACGGCGAAGTTCGTTCGAAAGAAAAACGAAACGAAGAGAAACGAGAACGCGGCAACCGCATTTTTTTCGTTTCTTTAAGGGGTTAGGCTATTTACAAAAAATTATTTTGTAAATTATTTTCTATTATAACAAAAAATTAATTTTGATGGAATAAGTAAGATTATTGAAAAATCGTATGGATATTTATTTTTACGTACATTAACCAAGTTGTGTACCAAACTTCGTAAAAAATATTCATAATTAAAAAAGTTATAAACAATCTCGTGAAGGACGTTTCACGCGAGGGGCTCGACGGTGTACTTGATTTTGGCCACGTGGTTGATCTGAAACAAAAAAAGCGTTTTTTTTAATAGATAATATTGGCTGACAACCGAGC